>JAEANM010019314.1:0-12399 GCA_017656035.1 Myanophis thanlyinensis | reverse complement strand
GATTTTAAAATGAGCTAAGCACAGAATTTTCTAAGCATTTAATTATAAACCAATTTCAATTGACTACTTTGCTTTGCAGTCATATTTCTTATTATAACTCAGCTCTATAATAACCAAATCTCTCTGCTTACACTGGTCAAGAAGTATTACCGCATAACACTGCATAAGTACAGAGATTACCAACTTTACAGGAACTTAATTATATTCTGCCATGATGGATAGAAAGATCAGAACAGTGAGTAAACTAGAAACTTCCTACCTTTAAACTATTTCATTGAGCAAGGACATGGTGGCTTTTCAAAATATAACATTAATCTGAAATTGTCTGATGTCTGACAGTTCTAAACAAAAGATGCCAGAACTACTTCGTGCAATGCAGGAAGAAATGAGTGAGACTAGTGGAGGTTTCCAAGGGAAACAAAAAATAACAATTCAAGTGCTAAGATTACAAGTGTCTTGAAAATGGAAGCACAGTGAAGGACACATGGTAAGCATGGTCATCTGGCCACGGAAAAAGCCCGAAAAGAGGTTCTTACCAAAAGGCAGGGGGCCAGGTCTCCAAGCAGACCCTAGCCTAACCAAGTGTCATATAATTTAAAAATTTAAAATCATGATCAATATCTTATTGTCCTCCTGCAAAATTTATACCCAAGACAAGAAGTCACAGTATGGACAGAATATGGTAAAAATTGACTGGCTCCAGATTAACAAAGGAGATTTATTTATTTAACTAATGTACTGAATATATATTAAGGGAAACTGGGTTGGAAGAAGATGACCGTGGTTTTAAATCTGGAGGAAACAATATCAATAACTTGCACAGTACTGTTGGGACTGTTCAATAACTAAAAACACAAAGGATCTTCAAACTGTAGTAATAAAGGTCAGGTAATAAAAATGGAACTAAAATTAAACATAAAGAAGACAAAAGGTAGAACATCCAATCTCAGAAATTACAATGAAGTTATCCAAGTGGTTGTTAGCCTTGAGGATCAATAATCAGTAGTAAAGAAATAAGCAGTCCAGAAATATGCTGCAGACTAGCACTTGATAGAACAGCCATGAAAACTTGGAAAAGATATCCAGATGCCATGATGTGTCTATGCCTACAAAAGTCAGGATACTGCAAGCAATAGAATCCCTGTGACACTCTCTAGAAATAAAAGTTTAACTTTGAAGGAGAAGGATATAAAAATGATAATGTTTTTGAACTTTGATGTCGAGAATACCATGGAGAGCCAACCTCCCCCCCCCCCCAAAAAAAAAACCCCAAGCAAACTCATCACCAAACAAAAAAATCTAGAATTTTAATTTTAGGCAAAAACAACCAGGCTCAAATTATCCTACTTCAGTACATTATGCAAAGCCCAGTTCTCTGGAGAAATCTATAATGCTGGGAAAGTAGAAGGAAAGAGAATAAAAGAAAAAGATGACCAACAGCATAGTGGTTGGAATCTGAGCTGAAAATGGTCATTACTGCATTGTTGAAAGACCAAGCTGTAGTGGAAAAGATCTATCCATATGGTCACTAGGAGTCAACAGTGACTTAACAGTATACAATCAATTATTCACTCACAGTCTTTGCTTCAGAAAGCAAGAAAATAACAATGTGTTTTATGATCCTAATTAGATTACATCTTCTTAGTGGCAGCACCTCAAATATTGGAATACTGCTATCATGTCACCCCTAGTGCTTCTTTTCTCTAGACTAGCCAAAGATCCATATACAATGTGTTATATTCTATCTATGAATTCTATAGATGATGCCACATTATTTACCAGGTCCAAACACAATCACTACCATGCAGCAAGCTATGGTAAGAAATAATTTATGATATCAGAAAAAGGAAATGGGTCTTTGCTAAAATTTTCACTGGGGATCTTAATTTCAGGTGATAGATATTATCTCAAAGCTGTGCAATCATGCAAGAACATAGCAATAGCGGGAAATCTTCAAGTCTGGCTCATGGTAAAACAACCATTGGTGTGATTTATTATGTAACAAATCTTATATACAACATTCTAAACACTTATTAGGCATCTTTATCATGTAAATTGCTCTCCTCACTCACTTAGAGTAATTAGAGCTGCTGATCTAGTCCATATTCTGAACCTAAATATTCCACTTTGTCACCAAACACTCATTCAGTGTTGAGATATTGTCCCAGAGTCTTGATACCCAATTCTGATTTTTAACTCTTTGCTCTTGGGTTCGAGACATGTAGTGATAAGAGTTGAAATAGCTGTTGAAGAATTCCTTTCTCTTTGTATGGAGCACAATCTGTGGATCACATTTTGTTCCCATCTTACTGCAGTCCCCACTGCAGCTGCTCTTTTTATTATTATTCTCCTTTACAGTCTTTAAAACCTTCCCAGAGTGTACTGGCAATATGTGGTGGCAAAATGACAAAATTGAGCAGCCCGGTTTTATTTATTTCTTTATATGTAGAGGGAAAGTGTGCTAATAGGCTATAAAACTTCCAAATGGCATAACACATCTATTCTGCTGATTTCTTCCACACTTGCTTAGCACCCATTGATTTTAACTGGATTTAAGTCTACCCAGCTATGACTGGATGTGATCAAATATTATGTGCCTATAGAATATGGGGGCAATTTATGTTTGGCATACATTGGGCATTTTTCACACCTATAACTATTGCAGTCTCTCCATGGTCACATGATCAAAATTTGGGTGCTTGGCAACTGGCCTGTATTTATGAAAGTTGCACTATTCCTGGGGTCATTTGTAACCTTCCCTGTTACCTTCTGACAAGCCAAGACAATGGGGGTATATAGATTTGCTTAAGTACCACCTGATTCACTTACCAACTGAGGCAAACAAGGTTGTAAAATGAGGCAAAACTCGCTTAACAACTGCCTTACTTAGAAAATGTTGGGCTCAATTATGGCCATAAATTGAGGACTATCTATTCAGCCATTCAACATGTAGGATGAGGTCCCACATTTAACTTTGAGGACTTAGAGTGCTATAGAACCCAACTAAATTATTAATTGGTTTTGTCCAGAGGTGAAATTCAGCCAGTTCTAGCCAGTTCAGCAGAACCGGTAGTAAAGGTTTGAATTGGCCCCACCCACCCGCCTGAGCCCCGCCACCCACCTGAGCCCCTATTCTTACTTATATGCGCTCTGTTTTTTTTATGCACTTAAATCAGCTGTTTTGAGAGTCTGCAGAGCCTTCTTGATGATCCCTGCTGCCTCTGGAGCCTCTAAACATTGTTTAAAGTGTCGTGCTGCAGTGCAATTGGGGCACATACTGCACACTGAACCGGTAGGAATACCGGTTGGATTTTGCCCCTGGTTTTGTCACATAATCACAAGATAATCAACTTTAAATCGATGTTGATTAGAACAGGGCTAAGCTTTCCCCAGTCAGTGAGCCATAACCAGAAAAAAGCTGACCACAGAATTAACTCACACTTATCTCCTTCAAAACCTCTAAGTGTGTTTTGTGGTGAACAGTAATAAGCCTATTGACTGGGAAAAGGAATGTCTGGATTATTTGTTTCATACAGACAAGGGCAAAGTCTAGATTTTAAGATTGCAAGGCTAAAACTATATTCTTAAAAGCACTTACCCAGATCTCATCAGAATGATCTGAATATTCATTGGATTGTGTTTCATATCCTTAAAATAGAATAAAGTTGAAATGAAATTAATACTATTTGATTACATGTAAATGGGGTTAGGATGAAGAAACAAAAATCCAATCATCTAAGACATAGTTATATTTTGCAAAGTTTTTAACATGAAAATACTATTATTGGATCTTGCTCATATAATACAACTGCATCGGAGAATAAGATAAAGAGAGCAATACTGACAGGCTAATTTTAAAGGTATTATTTTATGTTATTACTGATAGATAGGGCTTCATTGTATGGCTACTTAAGATACTGTTGAACTACTAGATATTTTGAATAATATGGTGGTGGTGTAGTGTACTATATAATATACTACATTTTGATGTAGTATATAAAACTTTTAATTTTATGGAATATATATTATATATATGAATTATTACATAATAAGAAGCCACGATGGATAATTATTTATAAATCACCCTAATTGCTGTAGAAATTCTATATATAACAAATCATGTTCATTTTGTATTATAAATAAGGAACATTCTGTGATTTGTGATCCAATCTGTATAGTTTCTTTTTTTTTAAATAATTTTTTATTTTAAGACACATACACACACAAAAAAAACACATAACATAAAAAAAAACCTACATAACATAAAAAACAAAACAAAACATATATCTAATATATATATATATCATTCAATTCAATGGTTACAGTGATCCAATCTGTATAGTTTCAATGTATGCATGAATGTGTTTTAATTTATGCTACATGGTCAGAGACTAGCAAGACTTTAGGGATAACCTCCATTTTTCAACCATTTAGAGAAAACAGTTCAAATACAAGGGAAACATGAACAGCAAAGCTAGCTTGCCATTCTTCATATAAATTTCATTAGATACATGGGACCCTTTCTATCAAAGTGTCAAAAGCTATACTTAACCATATTTCTGGCATGCTCATTAGGCTGCAGCAAAATGCACATAATTCATCACCCTGAATCTATACATTTAATGGAATAATTCAAAATGTACTTAATTTTATGTTCACGTATAAACAACATATTGAAATAGACTGTCTGAATGCACTGAAATGTTCAACTGTTGGTGTTTTTCCAAGCAAGATACTACTGTGGAAATTGATGCATTGATTTGAAATCAATTGACTCAGATGTTTGAGGGAGAGGAATTAATACACGAACAAGGTTTAATGCTTTTTCACTTCAATTAGAAAAAGAAAAAAAATGTTAAAATGAAGGGAGAGAAAAGAGAAGATGATAGTATTTAAAAAAAAACACCTTTGAGTAGTAACAATGAAAATTCATTAGGTTTCAGTATAATATTTCAAAATATTAACACCGAATGGGAACCAGAATGTTCTACTAAAGAGATGGACAAAGTAAATCACAGGATTCCACATTATACCTAAGGATAAAAAATAAAACTCCAAGACTCCCTTACAAAGAAGCTCAGTTGGCAATTGGTCTTATATTTTGAAGGTATTCCAAGCGTTTTTTGCTAGGATATCTCTTTGGGAGAAAAGCTACATCACCAAGAACTAAAATCTCTGTGTTTGCAGACTGCCTATTTTTATTGTAATTAAAGTTCATAATAAGGAAATTCTCTACCCCAATTCAAGGATTAGCAATCACTCTTATGTAAGCAGGGGTATTCAAGCTTTGTGAGTTGGTGATCACTAACAGCATTCACACAGGTGGCCTAAATGAGGGAAGAATTATGAAACCAACATTGTGACCCAAGCCTTACCTCTTTCGTATGGGTCTCATGAAATCACCTGCATGTAAACAAAGGGCACCAGGACATAGCAACACTGTTTTCATCATTTTCACAAAAACAGCATGATTCTGTAGATGCCCATTATGGCTAAGTTTGGAATGCAGAGAGCAGCTGTGGTGATGAGTGGCCCTGTCTAAAATACTTTTCAAATATTTCCAAGTTACTACTGAACTATGCAAGACCCAGAGCTTTGTGGAAATTAGAATTATAATTGAGGCTGATGCTTTGCTTTATAATTTATTAAGTTTCCATTTAAAAAAGCTAAAAGTTTATAAAGTCAGTCAGGGTATCGGCTTTATATGAATCAGATGTTTGTGAGCACCTTAATGTGCATGGATACATTCTGGCAAACTTGAGACAATCATCTTCCTGGAGATGGATGGCGATGGAGCAAAGTGCACACAGGAAGGAAGTTAGGTATCACCTACTGCATTAGCCACTTCCAAAGTGCCATGCCCACATTGGGCCTCCAGGCTTCAAGGCTTTTGGAAGTCCAAAAAGATGGGCATGAACTTTTACTAAAGTTTAGTTCTTTCTTTTCTAGCATTCAAGCCAAAAGATAAGCCTGTTGTGTAGGGGGTTGCAAGATCCTAAGCCCAATAATTAGGTAGCCTGCTTCCTGTGATTTCTTCCCCTTGCCTCTTTTATCCATAACCATTACTCATTTTCCTCAGGTAGTCAGTAAGATAGATGTCATGTCACTCTCTTCCATTCCATGTTTTACTTTGACATATTTTGGAATGTCATTCTGATATAGGCAGAGTTAAAGATGATAATTTTCTGATATCAGAAAAAGCTCTCAATAGGAAGTTATGCTGATAGGTATCAGCTATTTTTATGGGAATTGACTCTTCTTGACTCCATATTTTGTTTCCTTCCCTGCCCTCCTATTCCTCTCTAATAGCTATCTCAAACACTATCTTGCAAATAAATGTACTGATTTAAACCTTAACACTTAGCTGTTTGCAGGAGAGGTATTAACAAAAAGTTTCAGATCTGTTATATAAACCAGAAGGGTGAAAAAGACTGTGATTAAAATGAACAGATCCCACACAGAAAGAGAAAATGAAATAATAATGTTTCTCTTTATGATTGATGAGTAATTGCAGCATAAATGTGACATGGTACTATTCATTATAGACAATTACACTTATTAAGTAGAAAGGTACATTGTTTTCAAATATTGCTCCATTCACTCTCATAGCGTTTCCTATCTTCCTTCACCATAATAAAAGCTGGAGATGGACACCCCCCCCCTCTCAAAGTTCTTCAAAATAGTCTGCCTGGTTGATCTGTTCATGAAAGAGAAGACCCTGAGAAAAAAGAAATGGCTAGTGAGGTGGGTGGCAGGGAGAGGCTATATATCAGTTGCTTTGCATATACATTAAGAGCTATTGCAATGGAGACAAATTCCTCGTGTCTAAGCACACTTGGCCCATAAAGTATTCTAAATGCTAGATTCTCATATCCAAAATGCTCATCTATGCTCTGAATTGTGGGGAGAAGAAGAATTCTGGTGATTTCTAGTTCTTATATCCTGGAGGCAGTCTAGAGGGTGTTCAAAATGAAAAGTTGCTTGAGGAAGAGAGGAGAAAGCCAACTATTTTGGCAACTAGGCTGTATTAATTGCAAATAGGGAAGCAGACAACAAAAAGGGAACAGGTATTCCATGTATGTCCCCAACTAGCCAACCATTCACTTCTCTTAGCGTTGACTTCATTTAATCTAAGCATTCAAGTTCTGGTTTCAGTTCCTGTTCCCTTTTCAATCTAGCCCATTGGTAATATGTTCTCCTTCTCTTCTTCATCTGCTTTTATCTCTTCTTTGTACCTGTCTTCCTTGCAGATCTCTCGTCCTTCAAAGTACAGTTTGTGGTGAGAAAAGGCAATTTGCAAATTAACTTCTTCACATCCAGCTACTCCTTATTTTGTACCATATGTGATTTAATTATTTCATATACAGTTGGACATTTTCTAGTCTGGAGCTTATTAAAAAAACTGTGTGTGTGTGTATTTACATACTGTATTGGGGCAGGAGACTTCCCTAGACCTACAGAGACTCTTTGGTTAGGAGTCATTTGTTGCATCCCTTCTGGAAATTTAAACAGAAAGGGAAAGAGAACGTGTTCAGAGATTAGATTTCAAAAAGTTTGTTGTAATAGTAGCAAGTGGAGAATCTTGTTTGAAAGCTCCTTCTAATCCAGTATGTCTTAACCTTTAATTTCACAAATTAAGGCAAATAGACATGTCCCAGGAGAATGTTGCAGGATCCAATCTGGGTTGGTCACTGCTTTCGGACACATGCTGGAACCCATCTTCAGATAACTTCTATCTAGCAGAGTGTATGCTATTCTCTGTGTGGTTTAATTTATAGGATTGTAAGTGGCTTTTTAGATGTTGATTGGGGTGTGTTTATGGCTGGCTTTTAAGTCATTAGCTGTTATTTGATTGTGCTGCCCAGTTTTTGCTTTCTAAGTATTTGATAAGCTGATGATAAATCACCACTCCTGTTAACTGACAACGGGCCTGTTTCCCAGGCTTCAATCATTTTCCTGGCTGTTTTTGTTCCTACTTATCCAACAATTTTAGTAGCTGCAAAATTTAATGTATATCCTTGTTCATTGCAGGGTGAGACTACTAATGAGTTTGGGTCTTCTCATCTGACCACTCGCTTGTATTCTTGCAATCTGGTGATTAGCTTCCTTCCCATCTGTCCTAAATAGTCACAGGGGCAATCCATGCAAGGGATTCAGTAGAGTACATTGGAAGTATCTCCCACCGCCAAACAATTTTTACAATACATAATTTCTCGTATGTCATAATTGTCCTCGTATGATAGCCTCTGGCAGTGTACAATACCCCCTTGCAGAACTTGGAAGCTTCTGAAATGTTTTTGATGTATGGCAGAGTGTGCCATGTGGTTGGTCTTGTACTTTGTTTCTTCCTTTCTCTCCCCACCATTTTGCACAGTTGTATAGATTTCAACTCTCAGAATTCCCCAACCAGCTTGCTAAGGAATTACAGGAGCTGAAGTTACCAAGGTTGAGAAATATTATTGTTGTCTGATACTGGCCTATTGATAGCTACTTTTGTGCATGTTTTTTTAGCCACTTTACATTCACCTTATGGTCGCTCTCTTTAGCCCACATTTCTTTTGTTTAATTATAAGATTGTCATGCAGAACTGCACAAACAGACTTGTGCACCAAAATATTTAATTATGAAACTCAAAGTAATTTATTAATGAACATTATTTTGTTTGCTTGCAAATTACATTTTTTTTCTTGAATGAGTATTTGGCCCATATTCACCCTGCTACACATATCACATAATAATGCAATTTGAATTCTGCATTATAAATGTGGATATAAAATGCTATTCTCTGATTCCAGAGGTAGTTGGATTTAGAAAAGATATATGGGCACCAAGAAGTATTATTAGTTTCCAGAAAGGCATTGACAAATAACATTTTTTTCTTCTCTTCCCAAAATGTTATGGTGCTGTACCTTCTACAAGAGAATCCATAAACAGTAGCAGAACCCGTCTTGAGTACACCATCTGCCACACAAAACAAGGATCCCTATTTTTGAGCCAATTTCCTCAGTGTAAGCTCCAGATTCATGACTGAAGCCCATTTTGAGTAGAAGATATATAGACCTTCCTCTACTTGTGGGAATGTTTCAATCTGAAGCAGTCAATTAGAGTTTTCTTTCCATCTGGTTGCATCACTGTAAATGAGAGTCAGTGTGGCAAGTAAACTGAGAGATCCAAATTGCTGCTCAGCCTTAATCTATCAGATATCCTTTGAGGAGTGTGTGTCCTGCAACCAACTAGCTTCAAAATAAGATCAATTCTAAGGCTCATAGTGCTTTGAGCTTTCAAAATGAAAATTAAAGCTACAATTAAAAATATAAATTGGTGGATTCAGAACAGATGGTCATCCAGCTGGAGTTGGTTTGGGTATGTCTAAAGTGCTGCATTTCTATTTCTAAACAAGAGGCAGGAGCTAGCCCTTACATTGCATGATTATGAGTGCTGTTCTTTTGGTGGATATTTGTATATTTTCAGAGAAAATGTTCACAAATTTTTCCAATCTATTTCAATGTGGTGATAAAGAAAATCTTTCTCGAATATTGTAGCTGTCTAAAAGCAAGGCCTACCCGAGCTCCATTTTCCATGTCAGAGAGTTGTAGGTAGCTGCAGCAGCTGAAAATGGAGCTCAGGAGCCCGTTTTCACTTGCAGAAGCACCGCAGGTCAGTCCTTCACTGTTTCTAGGGCAGTCCTGTTGGCCAGATCTAAGTATCCTGTGTTTGACACCCTGATCCAGGAGCATCTGATTCAGGTTTTAGTCTACCCTTAACCACTGATGCTTGCTGGATAACATTGGATTCTCTCTCTCTGACTAACTTTTTCAAAAGTATTTTTATTGGATTTTGGGGGTCCCTCCGATGCCTTCAAATGTGATATCTGTAGGCACTGCTGACCCTGGATTTATGTGTTTTCCTTTTCAAAGCTTCCAGTGACAATACAGTTCATCCATATAAAAGAGGGAGGCTTTTTAAAATAATCTTTATTGTTATATTAATGTTCTCTAACTATTAATTTCCTGTAATATTTCTTTTTTGTTCATAATTTTATTTCTGTTTTCATTTTGTTCTGATGCTTTGATAAATATTGTATATCATTTTGTGTTTGTTTGTTTTTAAAATAAGATGATAGATAGATGAGAGAGAGTGGGGGGAGAGAGGTGGAAAGAGATGGCAGACAAACAGATACTTTGAATGAATTCATTTGCATGTAGAATTGTATTTGCTAATTTATGTTCTACTTATTCTGAAAGTGTATTTATTTATTTATTAATTTAATTTCTATACTGCCCCCTCTCCCGAAGGACTTGGGGCAGTGTACAGCCGTCTAAAAGAAACATAGAGTAAATGACAGTTTAAAAAACAAATTAAAATTAACTAATTTAAATGGCTGATCATAATTAAAAACCTGATGTAAAAAATTCTAAATTTAAAAATTTAAAACAATTAAAAATTACAATTTAAAACTGGTTTAAAAACTATATTTATTTAGAGACATTTCAGAGACATTTTCTATATTAAATTTGTACACCATCTAATCTTCAGAGAATTTGAGAATTTCTAATATATGCTTCTTTGCTGTAATACTCCAAAACAATAATAATCCATTTGCATACATATACAGTATATACCACCAGCTTTAATATAGAATGCAGTAATGAAATACAATTATGATATAGCGGTCTTGTTGCTTGACCTAGAGATTTGCTTTCTTGAAGAAGTAAATGCGTGAATGATTTTATGAATAGATGTTTGTTTGTTTGTTTGCCTGCTTTTAGTTCTAGAAATTTGCAGTTCAATCCCTGAAACACTATTCCTCCATTTTTTTCTGCTGTAGCAACATTTAAATGTAAAGAGAAGATTAGCTTCATCAAGGTATATTGCTGAATCCAGAGTTTAGACTCAAACCAGCTTTTCCACAGTTACACCCACACCCTAATCTTTGGATCTGGTTGTTAACTTTTTTTCGCCATTGTTTATCTGACTGAGTGTGAGAGTTATTATAAGCAGCACAAGTGACTACTGTACTGTGATAAATAGAAGTTTTTCATGTCTAAAGGTGATCACACATTCTTGGTGATAATGGAATAGCACCAGTGGTGCTGAAACACCCGACAGAGTTTCATTATGACCAGTATTGCTCCTCCAATGTTGTTGATTTTTTAAAAAGATGATAATTACTCTGTGAGTGTTTCCAACATTAATAAGAAAAAAAAGCGAACAATGTCGTTGTTCTCTTTAAAGTAGGTTTTTGAGTTTCTTTTCCACTTGTTGAAGTACCTGATTTGATAAAGCTATACTTTCCTGTGGAATTGCACAGATTTCACCCCATTCGGCATTCCTAAATCAGTTCAAATCAGTCTTGATCCTTAATAGGGCTAAATCTAGTGGACATTTAAAATTGGGAAAAGGGTGAAGGGTGAGAAGTGAAATGGGTATTGGAACTTTGATGCTTCTATTATTTGCTGCTCATTCAGCCTGTTCTTTGCTGTATAGCTCTGGCCAGAGATCTCACTGTGAACCTGATGACCACATTTAGCCCTGTAGAAAACAATATGGTCTGCTTGCTTGAAAATACCTCCTTCAATTGATCCCTACATCAAGAATTAGGTGAAGCCTATCTCCAGAAGATTATACTTTTCAGTCCGATGATGATGATGATGATGATAATAGACAGAGAGAAATGATAGATAAACAGAAAGTCAGATAGATGATAGACAGACAGATGATAGATAAACAATGGATTTTCAGACAATAGATTCTCAATTTAAAAATTTTATTCATAGTAACTCTCTGCTGGCTGCCAAGGGCTCACTTTGCCCAATCATTAACACTCTTCCAGTTGACTGTTTAGACCTGTATTCCTTTTGGGACCACCCAATAGCATAAAATATGGGCCAGGCTTGCTGGCCTTGATTGCTCAGTCTTCGACCTCACTGCATTAAGTGGGAATGTCTGAAGGGGAGCTCTCTTTGTGTTTCACCTGAATGTTAATACATACTGATACAGTACTACCTTTTCAAGTTACCCAATCATTTGTTTTCTTTTGGGCTGGTTGATTGGAAACAAAAAGACCGACCCTAGCGCCTCTCCACCAGTTATTAGCACACAGATGAGCATAGATTAACTCCAAGGTTAACTTCATACCAATAATCAAATAAGCAATACCCCAGAAGCTGTAAACAGTAAACAGACCAACCAAAGAGTCTCTAAGACCGTTCCCACCCACCCAGAGAGGCAAGACACCAGAGAATAGCTTGACTCCCTCTTCTTTATGGTAACCCTTGAGATATTGGAACACTGCTATTAGGTCATCCTTCTTTTCATCAAACTAGACATACCAATTCCAGCAACTGTTTTTTATATGTTTTAGCCTCCAGTCTGTCAAGCCTAAAAGGAGAATATTAT
>JAEANM010019313.1:0-12399 GCA_017656035.1 Myanophis thanlyinensis | reverse complement strand
ATTCCTGAGCCAGCCATGCTGGCTCAGGAATTCTGGGAGTTGAAGTCCATGAGTCATGAAAGAGCCAAAGTTCCCAACCCCTGTGTTAGGGTGTAGGTATATAATATGTATGCATATTGCATATTTATATGTGTGTTATGTATGTGTACACTTTTGAGAGCAGGCAGGAGAATTTCATTTTGAATCTATGCCAGTGTATCCACAGGGGAAAAAATGACAATAAAGATTATCTAATTAATAATTCTTTCTCAACCACCCGTATATTCAAATTGTCCTTTCTCTACATATACAATTACTAAAACTATCTTTTTAAAATATTGGCAATATCTATATCACATTCTTGGGGAATGCTAGAGGACAGTGGTTAGGGATGGGATAGGAGGTGGACACCATATTTATTATTTTAAAAGTGGTGTGTGTTTTTTTAAACTATAAATTGCTAAATTTTCATGAGATTTCAGGACAGAACACAAAGGTATTATGAGATCAACAATGGCTATCAAATGAGATTAGAGCTATTTAAAAATATTTAGAAACATCTACTAGTGATACTGTAGTTGGGGGTTTTATATGTCTATATATACCTTAGCACTTAACATTACATGATGTCTGACCTGCAGGTTTCCATTTGTTAGCTCATCTTCTAACATCCATGCAACCAATCTGCTTTCCAGGCTACCATATCTGGGCTGCAGAAGTCTGGAAACTAGTAGATGGCACCAAAGAAATACAAAAAGGAGCAAATACTTGCAACCATTTAGTGAATATCTAGATTCTTGCTGCTCGTATATGGTAGCTCTCCTGTTTTTAGTGAGAGATCATAATCTGCTGCTATTTCTGTCGCTGAATAGGAGTCACAAATTCTTCCCAAACATAAGGTAAGGGTATGCAAGTATTTGGTTATGGTGGTAGACATACAAGTGTTATCTCTTTACCATAGATAATCTCGTTGGTACTTTTTAAAAAAAAAAATAAACTATTCATCTGAAAAAAAGGAAGCCCTGGAACTAGATCTTTCACCTTCCTTCGATTTTCCAATTGTTTATTAAAAAAAAAAAAAAACTACATTAGCAGCTTGAGTGATGTTGAATTTCAGCCTAGATTTGGAAACATCCAGAAGGGAAATGACAAGAGAAAGTTGGTTTTTGGGTTTGTTTGTTTTTTAAAGACATCCCTTGAAAATTTGGTGTGCACATTCCATCTATTAAACTGTTCACTGAGTTTTTTAACAGGGCTACATAGAACAATGTTGGTTATCTCAGACCCAATTGTCACTTCCTTTCAATGTGTGAGGTTTGTTAAGGGGAAAATTCTTTGACTTGTCCATAGTACACATAATAGGGACCTCTTGTTGCTGCTCCTAATCTGAACAGGTTCTCTGATTTTCTCAATAGAGTACGCAAATCCCCAGTTGAGTGGAGAGACCCTTCACCCAGGTCTCTTGTACCAAATATTGGTACTGTACAAAATATTTATTCTCTCTCCCCGTACACTTACCTGTAGAAGTTCTCCTGCATGCTGTGTCTTTTCTTGTACAATAATCTATCCATTGACCACCAGACTCCATGGCTTCTGAAGTTGTCATGATGAACCTCCACCTTTAACACTTTTTTTTAAATTCAGGAATTTGGACAACCAAGAAATGTTGAAAAATGATGGAAAAAGATGTACAGATAGTCCTTGATTTACAACAGTTTACTTAGTGACCATTCAAAGTTACACTGAAAAAAGGGACTTTTGATCGTTTTTCACAGTTATAACCATTGCTTGGTAACTGGTTCCTACTTATGACCATTGCTGTGTTCCAGGGTCATGTGATCACCTTTTGCAACCTTTCTGACAAGCAAAGGCAATGGCAAAGCCACATTCACTTAACCAAATTTAAAAACTTATCCACTGCAGTGATTCACTTAACAACTGAGGCAAGAAAGGTCAAAAAATGGGGCAAAACTCACATAACAAATGTCTCACTTAACAACAGAAATGCTGGGTTCAATTGGGGTCATAAATCGCAGACTACCTGTAATTAAAAAAACACATAAACACATAAAAAAATTTAAAAAGCACAACAAAGCAACAAAGCAAAACAAATATTTCACAACCCTTAATGAGGTAGAAAAATAAAAGCACTTTTACAAAGCTCTTAGAAAACAGGCAAGGTTGGGCCTTTAAGCTCAGATCAGGTGTAGTAAGATAAGTAATGGGTGTGAGCAGAGCTTTGTGGGCTCCAAGGCAAATTTCTCACTGGAGCTGCCAAATCCAACACCTAGAGGACAACAAAGAAATGGCAACACGCTAAACCTTTGTTGCCACCTAGTGGTAATCCAGAGCTTTTCAGCCCAAATATGGTACTCCTACGATGAAGTCTGGGTGGCTCTAATAGACAGTGACATCATATCAATGTTTGCCTATTGTTTTACTCTAGGTTGCTAGGGGAGAGGTGCCTGATTGCTGCTTTCAACAGCAACTATATTCCTTCCTAGTACTGCTTTGCAAAAGATGTCCTGAAGGCATATTTAAATAAACAAGAAGAAAGTTTGAGAGAAATGAACATTTCAAAGCTCTTTTTGTGACTATTTTCACCAAACTCAAGAAACATCTATGCATTATCTGCTTTTCACTCTGTTTGGGGTTACCTGAATATCCCCCAAGTAATTTTAAAATTATCATATTAGTGTTTCAAGAAATTTGGATGGAAGAGGTAATACTTATATTTTTATTGATTGTTTGTCTGTTTGTTTGTGTTTGTATACTCTCCTCCACTCAAAAGACCCTGGACAAATTATGACATGAATGAAGGCAAATATACAATTATCCCAGGATAATTTGATTTGATCCTGCAAGTTTATGACATATTATCAATATAAAAGCAGCAATAAAATAAATCAAAATTATAAAAAGACTAGCAATAGGTTAACTTTCATGCAAGAGGGATGCCAATAAAACTTAAGTAGGCTTGACTATGAGTGGTAACAAAGTTCTTTCCAAAGATATTCTATAAACCAAGAGGGAGATTTAAGGACCCCGAGGTTAAAGAAATCCAAAAGATTGGATCACTTTGATCATTAATAAAATAATTTGTCCATTTGGGATGGTCTGTGATTTAGCTGGCCTCTATAGTTGGTAAAGCTGCCAGATGTTTTTAACCATTTCATTATCAGATCTGAAATTCAGATTCAAAGCAAAATCTTCTTTTTGGAGATGGCAGTAATGGTGTCAAGCAATGTGACAGAATGGGGAGTTAACTTTTGTTTACATGGTTTATCACCAACAGTTCTCTAGAACACTTCAGTATTTTCTGGAAGGCCTGCACCACATGATACAGTCTGAATGAAGACCATTTCATAAAGTTGGTGCTATTATAGAGCAACACCATGTTCTCATTTCAGCCCCTTTGATATCATTGAAGTGTGGAACAATGGAAAGCCTCTCCCAGACAGCTTGATTCTGACTGAAGAAGGTAGGCCTGAGTATACCTTGGAACCAAGCTACGTAAGGTATAGAGCTCGAAAGCAGAATTTGAATCCCATTTGAAAAACTATTGGTAACCATCGTAGAGGCTTAACCACAACATAAAATGGGTTTTTGACAATGAATACCTGTCAGTAAACAAGTTGTAGCATTCTGTACCATATGCAGCTTCCAGGTAACACATAAAGGCAATACCGTATAGGTCACATGTGGTAATCTAGACACGCAGTGATATGGCAAGAGTTTTTTCTAAGATCTTGGGTTGTTGGCATATCAACTCCAGCTGGGTGATGTCACTCCTGGACTCCCTTTCCAACAGGATCCCTAAGTCCAGGAAGACCTACAAACTCACAAACCTGCTCTTTCACAATAGTAGCATATATAAAATAGCCACGATACAGAACAGAATATGAAATGTCTATAGTGAACATATTCAATATAAATTATCCATATGTCTAACATCCAACATTAAAATGTTCATAATAAAAATCCCATATTAATTTTAAAAGTAATGAGTATAGTTATCATCACAATTCCAGTCACCATTGGAATAGACATCCAATTCTACTTCTCAATGTCACCTCTTTGTTCCAAGACAAAGTCAGCATTAAGTGCATCACACTATGGAATTGCAAATCTTAGATTTTCCTAAACATTCTGATAGCTACATTTTTGTTCATTGATGGCTGGACTGCCTTAAAGCAACCAAAATTGTGTAAATGCATATCTGACATTTTACATCATAGGCATCAATCTATGCTATTAATGCTAATAAATGCCAGTAAAATGTCAGTTATATAAATATAGAAATATCGTAAAATATGCCGATTCTGTGGCCTGTTTTAAATGCAACAGATTTTGTGCCTGGCTTGGGGATTGAGTAGAAGGGAGGAGTTTCTCCATAACATCCAATATTCATTGAAGAGAAGGCCAGAGAACTGAGATTTTATTGCAATAACAAACTAACAGCCCAAAATCCATTGTATGAGTCAATTACTTTCTTTTAACTAAGGCAAGCTTATCCAACAGATATTGTATTATTCACTTTGATTTCCCAGACATATCTCAGAATATTCGCTGATGCTCATGTTGAGGTATGCCATTTTATTATTGATATGCAACCAAAATTGTATTTATATTAAATCAGTATACAGCGGTTGCTTCACCATCATCCAGAAATGTCTGTTTTTCATTTATTTCTAAACCAATTTATGTGTTTGTTGATTTCTTTCTTTTAGGAGCTCAAGGTGGTTATAAACTATTGTCTCTTGCAATTTTTCCAACAATAATTCTGTGAAGTTCCGTAGATTCATGCTGAGACACTGATCCAAAGTCACTCAGTGAGCTTCCACGACTAACAGTAGAGCATAACCTGTAATTTCCTGAAGCCAGTTTAATATTTTAACCTTTATGCATTCAACCAGCATTAAAGAAAATCAGTCTGCATGAAAATTGCATTATAAGCCAAAAAAAATGGTATTTCATAGCATTATTGGAGGGTGTGAGATAAAGACAGGAAGGAAGGAAGGAAGGAAGGAAGGAAGTTAAAATATACTTTAACTTTTGCTTCCAGGTATATCAATGCAGTTTTCTTGGCAATAAAATAGCCATTGCCTCCTTCCAGAAGAATTTCCAACTTTTGAAGCTTGCCTACAGTCTAGGAATTTCCAGGTGATTTCCCATCCAAATGCAACCAGGCATTTGATACTACTTAGCCTCCAGGGTCAGACACAATCAGTCAGGTGCTGCCACCAGGCTGAAGCAAGTGTAGTAGTTACCATGAGAAATAAAATTCATCCCACCCACATAACCAGGGTGAAAAGGCAAAGGAATGTATTTGTGGCAGTAGAAGAATGGAAGCATCTTGCGTGTTTACATTTTATTGCTGTCACTAGTGGTGCCATGTCAAGAACAGCCTTCTCAGGGAACACACGGCCTGATTTGTAGAGCGACTGCATTTTTGTAGGCTTTCCTTAGCACAGCCACCACAAGCGAGAAAGGGATATGCTCAGTTAACTATACTCTTAAAACGCTTCTAAAGATGCCTCCTGAAAGTCACAGTCCGTCCTTAGATTGTTCAATTTTTGGAATTCTTTGAGAGTGAGAACAGACTCTGTTGTCAACAGAGTCCTGTTCACAGAAACTAGGCAGGAAAATGAAAGAAGGGTTTCTATTGTTCAGGGATGTGGTGTAGGCTGCAAGAATGTGTGGGGAATGTGAAGTCTGCATATCACGGAGAAAGAGGGGCCTTTGTGTGAAAACACTAAAGCAGAATGTCAATCATATAAATAACTCTTACTTCATTTTTTATTCGAAGCATCGCCGTCATAAATTTTCAAACTATATATCAATGAGCATGGATATTATAAGTTTCCTGAAGCATATTGCTTTCAACCTCCCATTCCACCCACCCACCCACCCCTCCCAATCTGCCCACCGCATTCAGTCAGACCCTCTACCATAAAAACAGAGACATAAAGAAAGATTTGGGGCCTCTTTTAAGTGAGATCACTGACTCTACTGACATGGAGGACTGATTGTGGTGCTTTTGGACCAGTTCCTATGGAGAACTACACGTGGAAAACATGACGTCAGAATTGAAAATCCATGTGGATTTTGCAGGAAGGAACTGGGAGGAAAGCAATTGGTTCATGTTGGCTCCAGTTTATTAAGCACTCTGGTAAAATTCATATGGCTTTACAGTTTCAGGCAAATGTTCTTCTTCCCTGTGCATTCCACCGCAAGATTAATTGCAAAATAATCACAGCCTTCTGTGGAAAAATATATCACATCAGAATTGGCTCCTCTCACTATCACCTTCAGTGGACTATGATCTTCCCTTCTAGGCAAATCTTCATTTATTTCTTTTTCAATGCTTATATAGAAGCTGATAAACTCAGGTGCTGGGAATTTGGGGTGGGGTAGGGGGAAAAATCAATAGGATTGGGTTTGAGTGATGTACATCCCACTGGATTACTTAGTATGATGAGGCATGATGCAACCCCACCAAGCTTTGCTGGGAAATTCTTTGAAATCCTGAGCTTAAGGCAAGCAACAAGCCTGGAGAGAGAATATTTTAGCTAATAAATGCTTTTGTTCCTCCAACAAGCAAGTTCTTGAAAGCTTGCCTTGCCAAGATAGGAATACCATACCTGCCAAGACAGGAATCGGGGTTGGCTTCTATTGTAGAACAGTATCCTACGTGTTGGTTTTATGAGGTGCTGTCTAAGAGAGATCGCCCTTTGAGATACAATATAATTGTTTTGCCTGGCAGTGATAGAAGGAGGTTGAGTGCTGAAATATCACCCACGCTGGAAAAGTTGTTAGCCATTATTTAATTAGATAATGTTATATGCTGCGTCACTTTAAGTACGTCCAATGAGCATGCCACAAAGTTTTAACTTCAAGTGGATACTGAAAAAAAAAAAAAAGAAATCCCTGCAGGTATGATTCTTCAAGAGAATATTGCAGGAATGTGCACATAGTTAGTTACAAGAAGCTACAAGGTGATCCAGTCCTATCCTTTGAGGTTTCCTGGACTGTATTCATTGTATTGAGATAAAGATTTCCTCTAAGTTGCAAGAACTAACTAGTAATATAAGATATAATGATAGCTGGCTTTGTCAAATGGGTGGATGACATGAACAAAATGCACTGAAGAAGAAAAAAGTGATCCAAATTAAATTTGATACTTCTGCATAGTTCAGACTATAAGTTGTCATCTACCAAACTATTACTTTTCTGTCTGCAGAATTCTGGCTCTAGAGTCAGTAGTGGTGGATCCGTTGCCAAGAGCTCCACCACTGTCTCCAGAGAATAATCCAGAAGCCTTTAAAAACAGACTTGGTGGCTGTAAGACTTTCCCCACTGCTGTGTTAAAATATTTGTTTGTTTGTTTAAACATTTACATGGCTGCCCATCTTAAAATAAACATTTTTTTAAATTGTTTGTTGGTTGGTTTGTTTATTGCCTTTATTATTTTTTACAAATAACTCAAGATAGAGAACATATCAAACAGACTTTCCTGTTCCTATTTTCCCCACAACAATCCTGTGAGGTGAATTAGGCTGAAAGAGACTACCTGGCCCAAGGTCACAGGCCTGACTAAGGTGGAACTAGAAGTCATTGTTTCCTGCTTTCTGGCCTGTTGCCTTAACTGCTAGCTCACCATCTTTGAATCAACACAAAACAGTATGAACCCCATTCCCAATGCCTATCCTGCCTGTATTATGATCTATTGCAAAACCCTGGCAGCTCCAGTCCCTCCAAAGCATTTGGTATGTCATGGGGACCAGTGGTGGAATCCAGCTGGTTTTGCTACTGGTTCAGTGCATATGCACTTTGCACATGTGTGCACCAACTGACCTGCCATGTGGCTTCTGAAAAGCACATTTTTACTTGCTGGAGGCACCCAGGGTGATTAGAAAGGCTGAGGAGGCACACAAAATAGCTTTTCTGCGTGATTCAGATGAGTAAAAAAGAAAAAAAGAAGGGGGTATAGGACAGGAAAGGGCAGGAGTGGGTAGGCGGGGCCAAACTTCATTGCCGCTACTGGTTTGGTAGAACCAGTGCAACCAGGCTCAATTTCACCACTGATGGTGACCCAGCACAAGTATAAAAGTGCTAAGCACAGATCTGAAAGCAGAATATCTTGGTAGGTCCTCCCTTCATATTCAAACCAGATATTTATCTTTTGCCAGACCACCAGTATAGTAGTCCAGCATGTTGTGCAAGAATCAGAATTTGGCCATGGACTCATTTGCAGTACACTTTTAACGGCATATGTACAGGTTGCATTCACTCAATATTCAATCAGTTGGATAGAACCATTCCTATTCAAAGGCACGATACCTACAATGGATATTATCTATAATGCCATAAAGAAAACTCAACAGTTTTCAAATGCCTCTACCTGTATTATTGACTTTTGTTCTGGCAGTGCCTTGACCCATGCTGCAGGACTGACTCAAGAGCTATGTGCTGTAATAAACATTTACAGAGAAAGGGCTTAGAAAACAATCATTTCAGCATAATGGGGAATTCTCCTTCAAGCACCTTCAACATTCCATTCATATTCATCTTCCTTATCTGCTCTGTCAGTTTGCAAGACACAGTTTGGAAAACGAGTTCAGAAAAGGTGTCAACCCTGTCTTCAAATGCAGTCTGCCTACTCCTCCAATCCATAGAATGGGCAAGTGATTGCTGAATCAGTTGTTCGGTTTGGAAGATAATCCTATTCAGACTCTGGGATTATCCTGGACTCTGTTCCCTTTTGCATATGAAATTTCATATAATTGCGCATGTATTAATCCAGATTGGCCTGAAGAGATAATGCAAAAGAACAAGTTTGAACTATTTTGAATATGCTCTTTTGGCAGAGTTTAATTTCCGTAGCAAGGGGAAAGCATACCTTGTAATGTTTAAACAGAAGTTGCTTTTTTCAAGACCACTAATAGGTCTGGGTAGTTCCATGCCCACAAGGTGAGTTATTCTGTGATGTCTGAGGTCTGTGAGGAACTGGCTCGTGAGAGAAACAAGCAGGAAGTTGGTCCTGGTAAGACAGAAGAGTTGTGTTTGAATAGTCACCAGGTTAATGTACTAACAGAAATTCAGTTTCTGAAAATGTTTGGCAACCGTTGCCTTTTTATTAAAGAAGGCCATTCTCCACTATTAACTTGCCTTTAATTCACGTCATGACAGTAACCTAATATCCTTTCATGGGTAACAAAGCTAATAGTTTTTATACACCTCAGGTCCAGTGGAATAAGGGGAAAATATTACTTTGAAACTGATACAGCTAAGGATAATTTCAACCTGTGTTATTCATACAGTAGGTTGCAGAGAAGCTATCTTAATTTCCTATAGCTATGTTGTTTATTTATTTGTTTGTTTTCTTGTTTGTTTATATGTCTTCAATTTGCATGGCTGTCCACTTATTGCTTAAGAAATAAAGCCAGCTTGTCGTTTATCAAGGAGAAAGGGAAAACAAACAAACTCTATCAATTATATTCCTGTTTCATTTGTCTAGACTATTCTTCACACACAATGATCCACAAGATCTACAAAGAACAAAAGCGTTTGGAGATCAAATCCTATCTATGGTTGATTGTGAAATCAGCAGCATGTGTGCATTTATCTGGTCTTATTCACATAGACACCTAAAATCTGAGCAGTTGCTGTGAAGAGATCTTGTGAAGTAATCAAGCTATCTTTCTTCTTTGAAAAACTACAGAGAGAATGTGATCTTCTGCTAGGTGCTAAAAGCTGAAGTATGGGAAGAACGGTGAAACTAGAGGTGCTGTGAAAGCAAAAAAATGAATCTTCCAGAAGCTTGATAGAGATTTGTACTGTACTTTTTTTTTAAGATAAGGTAACCTATATTGTACACATTTCTGGATCCACATAAAATGAAATTCTGATGCCCACTCTCAAAAGAATACACACATACTTACATATACTGTATATATATATATATACACGTGTGTGTGTGTGTGTGTGTGTGTGTTATTGTATGATACAAAAGCTACTATAGTATATCAAGGACTGTAATGCCCTGTAAAGTGGTGCTATTATTATTGCTGTTCTGCTACAGATACCACATACAAATATGAAAATGATATGGAAGTCTGAGAAGTGTTTTAGCAATTGAATCTTGCTAATTAAAGAGCTATTAAAAGAGATCAGCAATAACAAATGGCAAGTACACTGAGCAGTACACTAGCACTTGCAATTATAGTGTGTAACTGTGAGCATCCCAGTCTCTTGATCATCATTTGTGAATGTTACTGACAGCTTCCAAAAAGCGAAGTCAATGGGAAACCAGCAAGAAGTTATAAATAGTGATTCATCTAACAAAAGCAAGTGGGATGACAAGAACTGCTGTTGTAAGTTGGTCTAGTTACGTGATATTAAGCCTGATAACCACATCTCTTAGCAACAGAGTTACTATTGGTAAATGTGGGATATATGTGCAGAAATTCAGCAGGTTCTAGAAGGCTCGCTAGAATCAGTAGTAAATTTTCTAAGCACCTCAGAGAACCAGTTATTAGAAGAAATCTCCTTTTGTTTTTTTTCCACTTTACAGAGTTAATCCTGTAAGGAAGGCAGGAAAAAACATTCTGCTGTTGTTTCTAGCCTAATGTTTATTGCCCTGGTTACAAAAACTGCCCACCCAGTCACATGACCCCCCAGGCACGCCCACAAAGCCACGCCCACAGAACCGGTAGTAAAAAAAATTGAATTCCACCATTGCTTCACAGGATAGATAAATTGGGACATATTAAGACCCATGTTTTCCTAAATTAATTTGGCTCATCAAAACGTTTTTGGGGAAAGTCACATTTGACTAAATAGCTATCATTTATGGGTTTATATGGTAAATGTTAACTTACTGAATAGTTTTCTTTTCTTCAGTAATGTCATCATTTTTGTCTCAAACTTAAAGAAAAAACATCATTTTCTTCCATATTGTCAATAGCCTGTTGAAAAATGATTGTAATGAAGGAAGAGAAGACCTTCAGTCAACTTTATGCTTTTTAAAAAAATGCATTTTAGTCTACTGTATTGTTTTCATCATGATACTCAGGTAGTACCCTCCCTGCCTCACCTGAGAAGACTTGCCTTTTTAAAAAACACTGCATGTACCATTTCTAATTTTATAGAAAACTATATGTTAGATCCCATATTATGCTAGGAAAATTATACCACCCTGCTCCCATAGCAGTGTTAAAAAAGAGAGGCAAGACATATATTGTTTAGCCCAATTAATATGGACAGTGGCTATGCTTTCCACCAGTCTTGTTCAACAGGAAGAAGTCCTAAACAATTAAATTCAACAATCAAGAAAGAACCTTGATTACATGTTTCTACCCTTCAGCAAAGTATTATGATACTACCACTCATACAGAGTTAGCACCCAGAAAGTTAACTGGAGGCAGTATGTGAAACAAGACACATATATTTTCAGCTTCAAATGATCTAGTTAGGTATGCATTCTCTCAATAAAGATTTGTCTCTTTTAAAAGGATACACATGCATGTGTCTCTCTCTTTCCCCAACCCCACCCCACTATCTTTTATATATACATATATACATGCCTTGGTCATATCTTGGTCACTAGTCATTGAAAATTCTGTGGGTGTGTGGGTGTGTATTTTATAAATATTTACCATTTACCATTTATCTCCCATCCTGAACAGATGTGTAAATATTTCATTTAAACACATTTCCATTTAAATTAAATATTGAATTTACTTTTCCCACCCTGTACTTGCACTTCTGAATGCTATGGAGTTTCACTTTTGATTCTAAGCAGTTTCATTTTCTAAGTGCCATAGCCTTGTGCAATATTTGCATTCCAGGCACTGTAGGAGAATGTTGAAACCATAACTTCAAAGCTATTTGTTAAAGAATTTGTTTTATCAGTTATTCAGGCTCTTCATGTTAGGTTAAAACAACAAAGAAAAGGTGCCCTTTACCTAGTTTAATGCCTCACTGTTCTTTACCCTGAAACCATCTGAAAAAACTCCTCTGGCAGTTGGGAGATCCTACAGAAAGGATTAGGATAAGGAGCAAACCACTCTATTTGTAGCATAAGGTTTAGAAGCTTGACTTACCAAAATGCCTGCAGGTAGTTTCCCCAGTTTGATTTTTTTGAGTTGTTGTTGTTGTTGTTGTTGTTGGTTTTTGCCTTGCCTGATAACCTCTTCACTTGTAATTCAAGGGAATGGGCATACTCTCCATACTGTATGGTAGGTTCTTCAACCTTGCTCCACAGTGCTTTTCAATCTACTTTCAATCTAAAGCTCAAGGCTAATTGAGAGATTCATCCATCAATTGGCTGGGAAGAATAGGATTTTTCAAATTCAAATTCAAATTTTATTGGTCACATACACAGTCATACATGGTACGATATGCAGTGAAATGCTT
>JAEANM010019312.1:0-12399 GCA_017656035.1 Myanophis thanlyinensis | reverse complement strand
TCTTGTTGTGGTCCTGAGTGTGCTTGTAGTTCCTGGTTAAGTGTCTGTATTGCTTGTGGAAAGAAGCTTTTCCTCATACTATATTTTGAAATACAGCATAGAACTTCATGTTATTTAAGTCACAATAACTTTTCATCCCTCCCTGGATACACAATGAAAGTCAGATTAACTAAAGCGTGCTCTTCTCCTATCTTTCATTTATTCTCTGGTAATATTTTAACTCATCTTTTCTCTAAGTGCTCAACCTCGTAAAAAGGGATTATAGCATTATTGAATCTTGCTTCCAGCAAAATGCAAACCATGATTTCTTCCCAATTAGGAACATAGTCTACTCCACACTATAAATGGCTGATTTAAACCTTGCTATAAAGAATGGAGTAAAGTCCTTCTAGCTCTGCATTATTAATATTGCTTTATGTGTCAGCAATTACTCCAAAATGAAAGCCCATAATGTTTTTCAGCAACTAAGGCTTTAAAGATGCATATTTTAAAGCTGCACCATACAAATTTAAAGTTAGGAATTTCCATATAGTATTTCTGGTGTTTAGGTTCATCTATTGAAAATGGATGAAAAGAGAAGTGCAAGATGTACAAGCTAATTTAGAAAAAGCTAAGGAATAAGGCACATTATTGCTGATGAACACTGTATGAGAAAAACAAATAAGGCCAAAAAAAGACAATATGTACTTCACTGTCAATAGAAAGGCAATATGTCATCATGCCAGACCATGGAATATCTTTAAGATAATAATCACCCCAGGACACCTCATAGTCCTATGCAAAACCTTTGACTCAGCCTTCATCTTTCCAAGGCTGGTAAAATAAGGACCCAGATTGTTGGGGGCAAATATGCTGACTCTGTAAACCTTTTATAGAGGACTGTAAATTACTGTGAAGAGGTATATCAATCTAAGTGCTATTGTTATGTCACATGCTGCCCACCCTCTGACTGAATGGGGTACTCTGCATACCGAGGGGTCTGTGGGTAGATTTTGTCAGTGGTGGGCTTTCCTCCACCCCTCACTAAAGCCCTCAGGCCTGTTTTCTAGGAGTACTTGTAAAACAAGCTTCAGACTTTGTGTTGCACTTCCTGGAATCACATGTCCCTCTTCTTCCTCTAGTTCTGCCAATCCCCAAACAGACTTCACACACAGCCTCCACCTTACCCAAGGAACTGCCACTGCCTCCCTAACCTTACCACATGTATCTCATGGCTATAACCTTGCCCAGTGCCTGTATCTTGTGTAACCAGCAGGAGAAAGGAGAAAGCTGGGCTGTAACCAGTAGGAGCTGGCAGCAAAGATACATAGTGGAACACAGGACATCCAAAAGGGCAGAGATGGGGATAAGATAGAAGGTGTGAGGAGTTGAAGTGTTGCAGTCATAAGTGCAGATGGGCCCAAATTTTCATCATGTGACCAAGGGGTTGTACCAATGGCTGTAACTTCAGGCACTAGTTATAAGTCCCTAAAGTTCATTTAGCACCACCATAACTTTGAAAAATCACTGAACCAATGGTCATAAGTCAAGGACTACTTTTATAAAGCCCTTCATGGCATATAGTCAGGTTATTTGATGGCCCATATATCTGCCCTGGTTTCTATTCTGCCATCTACAAGTCCAGATGTTTCCAATTTTCTTTTTATTGCTTTTATGCTTTTTAATGGTAAGCTACTGATTCCAGCCTCATTATTCTGGAGTTTTCTAGCCTCTGAATCTGAAGAATATAAGCATGGTTATAAAACTTGGGGAATAAATATCAAACTGGAGGAATAAATATCAATAACCTGAACTATACTGATGACACTACTCTGACAGCTAAAGATGCAAATGATCTGCAAGCTGAAAATTAAACAACGTAGTGAAAAAATAGGCCTTCAGTTAAATGTAAAGAAAGTAATCTAATGACATTCAGTCTTAGAACTAATACTGACGGTATTAAAGCAGTGGATAATTTCTATTTTTTATGACTGTCTATTAGCATAAAGAGACCAGCAGCCAGAAAACATATTGCAGCCTACTATTTGATAAGATAGAAATGAAACCCTTGGAAAAGATATTAAGAATTAGCTATACCTAAGATAAGATGGAAGATAAAAACATCAAAGTTCTCTTTGTGACATCTATGGAAGTGAAAATTGAACTGTGAAGAAGCAAGACCATAAGAGTTTTAAGTCTTTTAATTATCAGGGATAACCAAGAAAAAAAAATGATATGGCAAACTAATCCAGAGTTATTACTAGCGACACAATGACCAGGATAAAATTATCATATTTTGGGCACATTATATGAAAATCTTAAGAATTCTCTAAGACTCCATAATGCTGGAAAAGATCAAAGGAAAGGAAAGAACAGCAAAAATAACTATAAGCAAATAGAAGATATGCTAAAAAATTAAAATATGAATAAGTGTTTTCTCTTTACTAGAATTATCTATTGTCTAATACTGTTTTGTATGCTGGTTTGCTTGATTCCTCTTGAGTTAAATAGATGTGTTTAAATGTAACACTGCATCATGCTTAGTATTAAGCATAAAAAAGACACTTAGCCTTTATACCAGGTCAACCAATACAAATTGCTTATGGAACTAGATCTTATTCCTCTCTGATTATTTTGTTGTTGTTGTTTTGTTGTTGTTGTTAGTTGTGAAGTTGCGTCCAACCCATCGTGACCCCATGGACAATGTTCCCCCAGGCCTTCCTATCCTCTGCCATCCCCCTGGAGTCCATTTAAGCTCACACCAACTGCTTCAGTGACTCCATCTAGCCACCACATTCTCTGCTGTCCCATTCTTCTTTTGTCCTCAATTGTTCCCACCATTAGGCTCTTCTCCAGTGGGTCCTTCTTTCTCATTAGGTGGCCAAAGTATTTGAGTATTTGAGTTTCATCTTCAGGATCTGGCCTTCTAAAGAGCAGTCAGGACTTCTTTGATTCTATATTTCATTTCTGTAGCTGTTTTTCACTAAAATAAACAATCATGGTTTTTTGCACTAAACAATGATGACCTAGTCATGTGATTCCCAGTATTTATACTACCCTATTTTTAAGAAATATAATTCTCATATGATCAGCAATGATTTTTAAAAAGTAGGAAACATGTAGAGATGATGACAAAACCAACAGAGTCCCAAGGCACTTTACATAATTTCTTGGAATGAACACAATTAAAAAAATCTTGGAGTTTGGAAAAAAAATCTCTCCTGCCTTCCATTTCCACATATAATACCAGAAGGCTAATAGTGCTGAATCATAAATTAACCTTAAATCTGAATTCAGAGGTACAGGGAACTTCAGCTGAAATAAATGTGTAGAAGAAGTTGTGATTAAAACCCCATAATCTTGGTTTGTGCCCTAATTCAGATATTATGCAAAGAATAATCATACTATGTCTTAACAAGTGCTACAGATCAAATTAACATTTATTTTAGCAGATTATCTGAATTGTCTTCACTGACAAGTATGGGATCATCAATTTGATAGTTGTTCTAAAATACTGCAATCATGAGCAATAAAAAACATGTTAATCTCACCTTAACTAATCAGTTTTCAATGACAACAGATATAACAGAGCTCTGTTGTCACTGTTGCTGAAAAAATGAAATTAGTGCACTTAATGTAACATTGCTAACAACACATTTCTTCACACTTCTCCTACTCTTTGCTAATTGCTAAGCCCCAGATAATTTGTAATTTATTCAACAGAAAAGCATAGCCCACAATCTGGCTCTGCTTTTTCTAACTGTTGGGTTTGCCTCCTTAATAGAGCATGACTCCCAGTTTGGCTCTGTCTGTTCTGACTCTTGTAATTTGTTTGTATATGTATGTCCCCTTTCCACTAAAATCCTGTTTGCAACTCAGTCAATATGGTAACCTTCAAACAACCATCACTTGTTTTTTTATCCCCTCTGCAAATAACCTTCATGGTTGCATCCTGAAGAGACAGCCCACTCATGAAAATAGCCTTTGGGATTCTGCATGCCAAGCTTCTACTCCTTCCACACTGAAATCTTGATGCATGTCTGAAGCAGGAAAAGCTCCTGCTACATTAAGACTGCAAGAGAGGGTACTAAATCTCATCTGTATCTTAGTCAGTAAAATTAACATCTCTTGATCCTGAGTCCTTGATGATGACTGCAGTATATCTGCCAAAACCAGCCATCAGCTGCACTGAAATAAGTTAGGAAGGCTACAGGCTCCTCAAGCACTTAGATCTTCATCTTGATCCTGGAACCATGCCATCATTTGTCTGAAACATAGACTGCTTCTCCTTCTCAAAGTCTGATGGGCTTATCCAAGAAGATTCTCAGATGAATAATTCTAGAATATCTAAAATTGTATCCATAATTCACTTATAATGAGTATTTGAACTCTAATCTTAAAAATAAATCAAACATAGCAGTTTCTTCGTGTATACATCTTAGCTATTTTCTTACTGATGAATCAAGAGATTTGATAGTTCATCACCCTACATTAATAACCTAAATGGTTTTTTCATGAAGATCCATTCCACTTATAGTTATGCTACATCAAGGTATAATTCTGGGTACCTGAATCTAGACATATACAGTATCCTACTGCTTTCAGCAAGGATTACTTCAAAATAAACTTTAATTTGCATTAAAAAATAAGTGTTATAAGATTACATAATTTAAATTTAAGCTTTAAGAAATTCTTCAAGAAAAATAGGCAGGCAGAGAGTTAACCAGTAAACTGAAAAAAAAAAAATCAACAGATTTGTGAGAGTTAAGCCAAGAGTCAGAAGTTCAGAGAAAAGAAATGTCAATTGTATGAATAATCAACAGCCTTTCTGTCATAAGGCCATGAAGTATGAGGAACAAATAATACAGTAGGTTACAACTGCCTTGAAATATACAAAGAAATGTGCGTGATCACTTTGTTCAATAACAATCAGCTGTTTTAAATGGTGTAGTCCTATTATGCTATTGAGATTTTTATCCATTGCCTTCCCTGCCACATCATGTGGGACAGTTTCTGGCCAAGTTTCACACTGAGCATCTGAACTTCAAGTCATCTTCCTGTGAATTTCTGTGGTTTGGCATGATGACCCTGAAAACTGTAATAAAGTACAATAATGGAAATTATTGTACTCAGTAGTTTCAGGTGGCAAGAAGGGTAGGAGGCTTTTTATGTTTTCAGTCAAATAAAAACAAAAAAGCAGTAGAAACAGTTGCACACATAAACATACCCTCATAGGAATGTCCTCCCCCCCATTTATTTCAGTCTTCTCATATACAGTAACATCTAAATAATGCAAGCTTTATAGCTCTAAATATTCATTATTCTTCAAGATGATTACATTATAAACGTTTTCCTAGTTCTTCTTGACATTTCCATATACTCTGCAAGTATATTTTGAGCCATGATCAGGAATCAAATGTCTTAGTTATGGTATTCAGATTGAAAATTTTAAATATATAACATGTTCATTTAATTATCCTGACAGCAACACATTGAAAAATAATGCATTATTTGCAAGAAAATCTTTATATTTTTTTCATTCCACATTTTTGACAGAAAAGGAAAATTCATGGCAACAAGCTTTATAGAAAAAAATATTTGTCTTTCTTTCACTAAGGAATTTAAAATTATAATTAATCTATAAATTAAATGTTATAAATTAATTTTATATTAATCATAGACATCTGATATAATTAGTCAAAACAATTGTATCAACCAGGATACCTGCTTTTAAATTACACAAACTACTACACACTATTCAATAGTGTTAACCAATTATATTTAACATACAAATACACAGGAATGGTTTATACAAATCGTCTAAAAATCTACATGGATCTTCCAAAATTCTATTATTTCTGTGTAAGTTTATGTATTTATGCATGTGTATATACATGCACACATTTTTAATTTTCAAAATAGTTAAATAATTAGTTGAACTTCAGTATCAATCAACTTAGGATGCTAAAAAAAAGTCCACATTTTAATTGTTCATGTATTTTGTCTTTTTCAATATGCAATCATTCAATATTAATTCAATTACCACAATAAATAGAGTTTCAAATGAGGTTGAAATTAAAATTCAAAAAGAAATGTATTTGCTAACTCAGGTAACCCTGATATTGGTTTCATCAATTTCTAAATCAGTGCCACAGAACTTGGCATTATGACATAGGCAAACTTCAGCTAGATTAGAAATTAATTCTAGTCACATTTTCATGCTTGGCATTATTGATTTTAATTATTTTCATTGATATTTTATCATTGTTTAATTTAATTTGGTTCATATGTGCCCTGGCTAGATTTATGAAAATGAAGTACAGATGGAAACAATAATCAAAATATAGATATTGCATTTTTGGTAATTCTCTAGACAGATAAGCTTTAACCTTTTAACTGGAAATATACATGGATTATTAGTGTGTGATGTTAAACAGTTAACTTGTCAAGGTTTATGGTATGTCACATTCTGGCTCTTATAAAAGAAATTTCTATTATAAAAATTTAAAAAACACATTCCTTTCTTCATTTGAGGGTGATCATTTTTTAATACAGTGTGCCTCCTAGATGATTTTAGGTCACTGGTTACAGTCCTATACCTTAAATGTCACAGAAAAATTCTTGATTGAAAAACTCTTTTGTAATTAATTATATTCAATGTCCGATAGTTAATATTTAAATAAATATATTTATATGCATCCATTGCATTCTAAAATCTTAGTGTGCACTTAGAAATTAATATTTCACCTAAACTTTTGTATTTTTCTATAGAACTATTAAAACCTATCCCTCACTTCCAAATTTAAGCTTTCTTAAATAAAATGTATAGACAATGTGGTCTTCTTTATATCACAAGGAAAGAGTCTACCAAATATAACAGTTATAGGTTTTGTGTTCATATAATAAGATATCTGCAGCTCAAACTTTTTTAATGTTGCAGTTTCCTATTCTAGTTATTTCCATAGATTGTATATTCATAAGATGAAAAAAAAAACCATAAATACTAGCCAAGTATTTGAGAAGGAGAAAGAGTTAAGAAAGCTAATATTAAAGTCATAATTAGAATTTTCAATTTAGTTGCTAGTGAATCTTATGGGATGTTTCTCATAGTACTGTAATGTTGTGGCATGTTGTGTTAAAGAAAGACACCTTTGACAAAGATGTGTTTGTTACAAAATCTCATTGCAAAAATAAAAGAATATCTTTCGTTATTTGTAGAATTTAATATTTTGTCATTAATAGATTGATTAACTTTCAAACATAATTCTACACAGATGCAAAGGGTTTAATTTTTTTTGTCAAGCATTGTCTTCATGCCATGGCCCTATAATTACCATTTGAGGAACTGTTCGTATTTATAAAACCAACTTTTATATTTTCTTTACAGGTATGAAATAGTATATTGAATCTTTCTGACCAGAATTCCAGCAAATTAAATTATTATTTAGTGAGGATACTGTACAAAGTGATTTAGTCAGATACATATTTAAACTTTATAGTATAGCCTTTAAAAGAACAAAAGCATCACAATTAACAAAGGAAACTAAGGGCAGTTCAGCTAGTTTAGATGAACATCATCTAAATGATGATCTATCATTTAGTCAATCTATCACTACACCAAATTACCCATTTGATTATTTCTATCTGCTTTCCTTAAGTTTGAGGAAGAATTTCAGGTAGTAGTAAGTAATCCAGAATAGTATAAATAGACTCAAATAATAAAATACATATCAGCTGATTATTTTCTATAATGAATGAGGGTAGCAATTTTCTTTCTTCCATTCATACTTGTCTCATAAAAGTTATCTCCATCAGTTTAGATTTCCAAGGAGTATGGTAGATGTCATGGACAGATTCATTTATTAAGTTTATAGTATATACAGGAAAATTCTAATAGCCTGGAAGCATAATAGTTCTAATCTATACACTATGCTTTTTATCATTTACAGTATCTGAAAACTGAAATCACACACAGATACACATTTACAAGGTGATTTGTGTGATTGCTGACTGAACTGCTATACTACGCACTTCATCATGGAATTATTCAATTTCAATTTCAATTCCAAATTTTATTGGTCACATACACAATCATACATGGGTACGCTATGCAGTGAAATACTTACGCAACTGCAGGTAAGTTAAGGTAGGAAGGGAAGGCTAGGGATAGCTGGAAGGTGGGAATCAGATGCAATCATGGATCTTGGAAGGAGGGTTAGGGGTAGTTGGGAAGGGAAATTAAATGCAATCATGGATCTTATAGTCCTGATATTCTTGTGGTATGTTGTCTGGGATCTTATAGTCCTGAGTATTCTTCTTGTTATGTTGCCTGGGATTGTGGTACGTTGCCTGTAAGTCTTTTGGTCCTCTTGGCTGCCTCCAATGTTGTTACAGCTGCCCTTCCTTGCTGTCAGGCTAGGATTATTCAAATTATTGTTTTTTTTATTCCTAGTGTTTTTATTGCAATAAAGGATTTGGGGTTTTTTTCTTCTGTTTTGTTTTTGGGACAAACCAAATTATCATGGTCCATTTCATAGTCAGTCAAATTAAATGTGGCTTTTATCCATCTGTTTATCCAACAATGCACACCCACCTATCCTTCTCAAGGCAGATGTTGCCTGATGGTGTTCAAGATATCATCACAAAATGTAAGCTGCTCTAAGTAAAGTTGCCTTTCACAACTGACTGATAGGGATTTCTTCAGCTTCTTTAAAAAGATGGTATTTACTGTCTTCTCAATTCAGATTGTCCTTTAAAGCTTAAGAACTTAAGCAGCCAGAATGAGCTCCTTTTATCTCTTTCTTCAATTTTCCTGCTCTTAGCCATTGCTAGATCTTGTTATATGGTTTGCTTGCTAGCTGGTTTCAGTACTGGCCATTTAATAGTTTGCCTAGCTACCTGTCTTTTCTATCTGTCACTTGGTCTTTGTTGTAAACCAGTTTGGTCTCTCTGGTATTCAGTAAGTCTTCATGCCATACTAGTTTCAGTACCTTTTCTTCAATATTGTCTTTCAATCCAATGCCTTTTTTCTTCTTCAATCATCTGATGTACTTGCAACAATGCACACCCACCTATGCTTCCTAGGAAGTTGAGTATCAACATATCTGCATGGATGAAGGACATGATTCATTTTCATCATTTTTCTGATTTCCTATCCAGAGCTTTTAGTTCTCCTTGAATCCAGTCCATGATTCCAGCTGTTTATGTCATGACTGGAATTGCCAAGGTGATGATGGTATTTTCTTCACTGAGTATGGATCTTAAGTCTCTCAGAGATCTAATATACTAATCATCAGACTCTCAAGAGGTATTCACTTGTAACATTTTTCTTGACTTCAATGATGTTGTCAGTTTGAAGGATGCTCCCACAGGTATTTCTAGTGTTTGTCTTCATCAACTCCTTATGCTATTTTCATGGGGCATCTTGGTTCTTTCAGTTTTTACTATTTTCCCCTCTTGATGGTAAAGATGCACATTTATCCATTCCAAACTATATTGCAATATTATACCTGTGTGGAGAATACTGAACAACAATTCTATTTCAGAAATTCTTTTTCCTTGCAGCTTCAGATTGTCAATGGAAAGGACGTTGGATAACCTGGTATATGTTTTTGATATTTGACAGCCATGGCCTGACTTATTCCATATTGTTGACAGAGGAATCAATGCAATGATAAACAGTCATGATGAGAGTGAGTCTCCTTGAAAGATTCCTCTCTTGATATTAAACTCTCCCAATCTATCACCACTGACTAGCAACAATGTCTCCCATTGTGCTATTGATCTCTGCAAAACACTTTTGATATTTCTACTGACTCCTGCTATTTCTAAGCACTTGACTGCTCAATCCCATGCAGGGAGTCAAATGTCTTCTTCTTCTACTTCATCCATGCTACATTCAAGTTGGTCCTCCTCTTGCAGTTTTCCAAAATCATCTTGTTAAGTAGGAACTGATCTTTTGTTTCTCTGCTGTTTCCTTTTTGCTGGCAATTTCCTTTTTGCACAAGTGAAAATAGCTTGTTTTCACATAGATACTGTAGAACTGCATCAGCTACCACACCAATTAGCAGTTTGATTATTGTTAATAAGCAGGCAATTTGCCTGTAGTTGCCTGGTGCTGTCTCTTTGTTAGCTCTTTCATTATCAGCTAAGTTTTTCCAGATGTTGAACTATCTTTTTCCTTTCTCTGTGTTGCACAGTAGTTGGAAAACAATACAATGTTTTATGTGTTTTAACCCAAAACCGTGTAGTGCATCTTTACCTGGTGCTGACCAATTCTTGAACTTTTTTGCCCATTATGCCACCGTTTCTGCTGTTATTACACAGTCTTTCATTTAAGCTTTTTTTCCTTCTCCACCACTTTGATCCAAAGTTCATTCTTGTCATATTTCTTTGAGTTATCCCTATATTCTTTGAGAACTGCACCCAGAACTACACTGTGTCTTCTTTATCAGGTGTTGATTGGTTCACTGCAGTCTCTCAATTGATGGATTGAAAATAATGTTTATAATTTGATTGAGATTGGAAATTCTGCCCATAGTGTGCAATTCATATCTTCATATGATCTTCTTTGCCCTAGCTGTAATTTGCTGCCGTATTGTTTCCAATGCTGCCTTAGCCTTATTTCTAGGTGATATTTCTTGATCAGTTATTCTTTGGTCTGCTTCAGCTTTTTTTCTTTCACCTGTTCTAGCTTAGCTGAATCTTTCAGTCAGATCATTTTGGTGGTGTACTGTTTGGCTTTTTTTCTTCTTTGCTGATTTTACATCCAAGGTATTCTGTTGTAACTGCAGTTACAAACCAATTATGTTGTTTTATTTCTTGAAGTGAGTTATTATATTTGGTATTACAGTATTAGTATCTTTAATATTTGTGTTACCTGTTTCTTTGTAACAAGAAAATTCTATTCAGACAACCTTATTTTGTAGTTTTTGTGTTATAGATGCTCAATTCCTTTTTGTTTCAATTCCTCTTATTTTGTGTTGGGGGGATTTGTTCTTTCTGAGAAGATGGTAGAGGAGAAAATGCCTGGTTTGGGAATTAAAACAATTCCATAGCTGTGCTGACTCCCTCTACTACCAACTCCCCTCTCCCCCACTTCATAGATTTGCCTCTTCAGTCTGAGATCATTTTAGCAAGGCTTTGAGTTCTTCATCCTTTTGTAGTCCTTTGTCATTCTTCTTGTCCGGTTAATACTTTTGTATTATAATTTGATATTGATCTGCTAGCCTTTGTTCTGTTATTTTTGGTTCTGGATGTTGTTCTTTCCAGAACTAATGCATTCTTCTCAGATACTCTTTGGGTCTGATTTTTAATAAGACATTATTTCTTTGTTTTCAGTCTTCATGTATTTGCAATGGTTAAACGTTTCTCCCAGTAGTCTTGAAGCTGCCAGTCCTGATTTCTCATCTAAAAGTCCTGAATTTGACTCCAGATGTCCAGGAACTTCAATATCTGGTCCAATTGTCGCTGACCAGCACAATGATAGATCTGCTATGGGTTTCTGTAAATTCTCACTGTGTTGTTTATGAGACAGGCACTCTTTTCCTTACTCCACTGATTAGACTTGTACAATATGACTGAATCTCTGACATAAGCTCTCATCCTTCTCAGAACATGTAAGACCCACAACTGCATTAAAGTAGTGCCTCAGAGGGAATTATTATTGTTATAGAGTCAGAGTCAGCCAGATGTTTATATTTATTATTTAACACTTTTATACTATTTGGCTCTCAACATGAGGTCATGCAAAATTCTTTCAGTATTTCTTCTTTAACTTTGTTATTATTATCAAGATCAAAAATGAATGTCTGCCATACGATGCCAAGTGAGTAGCAGCAGATAACCTGGAAATAGATGTTTTTGAGCCTAGATGCAAATTACTATATACCAGCAGCCTAGATACAAGTTACTGTATACTAGGGGTGTCAAACTGGCGGCCTGCAGGCTGGCTACGTCATGTACAGGCCACACCCACACTGGCACTGCAAAGCCAAAAAGCACCATGATACATCACGTGACACGATCGAGTTTGACACCCGTACTATATACCTACACCTATTTCTAAACTTAAATGTGTTTTTCCTTACTGAAAGTAAGTTTCAAGCCAAAAATAAAAGCCTTCAAAATACAAGGGCTATCCACAAAATAGATTACATTTTCATCTGTAGCAGAAGGGGCGGAGCTAGCGTGGCCATCTTTGGTCTGTGTGTCCACCACTCAGTCTGCATCTAATCGTGCTAGTGGGAGGTTCGTATCATTGCCCGTTATTTCACAGAAAACGTTTGAAATGTGTGCTGCAATTGAAAATCCCTCCAGATGTGAGGTGCGATCAGTGATAAGTTTTTTGTTGGCAAAAAACCATAAACTGATTGAAATTTTTCAGCAACTGTGTGAAGTGTACGGGGACAACATCATCAC
>JAEANM010019311.1:0-11222 GCA_017656035.1 Myanophis thanlyinensis | reverse complement strand
TATTAGATTTCTAAACAATACTTTTAGTCTACTCCCTGGGGAAACAAAATTGTCAAGGCTTACTTAAGTCAGTCTTATAAAGTTTATGCAAAAAGAACCATCAATCTATACGCTAAACAAGAATGATGGCTTAAAGTAGTAGTATATGTCTTTCATTCAAACTTACTTACTTACCATTCAAACTTACAAGCTTACTCAAAACACACAAACAAAATACAGACAAAGGAGAAGAAGTCAGGGAAATGATCAGTAATAGATGCTCTTCTTCCCTCTTGGTAAAAAGACATATTTAAATAAAAAGAATTACTTGCTATTCCAGAAGTTAATCTAACCACAGGAGTTGCAAACCAGTGACTTCTGTGCTGGTCCCAAGCCCCGATAAATAGAGTGGGTTGAATCAGGAAGGGCAACCAGCATAAAAGCATGCCAAATTTAAAAATGTGAGTCATCAGTATGACTTCCATATTGGATTGGTCAAGGCTCGGGTTAACAATGACTGCCACCAGTGCTTTTGATCTACAGGGTGCTGGTGAAAATTGGACTACTGTTGGTCGAAGAAGGAGAGGAGGCAGAAGGATTCATAGACAGAGGGAGAAGAGGAAAGGCAGGAGTACAGGTCTGAGAATAGGGACTCTTAACATTGGCACAATAACAGGGAAAGGTAGAGAGCTGGCAGACATGATGGAGAGAAGGAAGGTAAATATACTGTGTGTGCAGGAGATCAGGTGGAAGGGTAGCAAAGTGCATAGAATTGGAGGGGGATACAAACTGTTTTATCATGGTTCAGATAGGAAGAAAAATGGGGTAAGAATGATCCTGAAGGAGGAGCTCATGAGGAATGTTTTAGAGGTGAAAAGAGTGTCAGACAGGGTGGTCAGTTTGAAGTTGGAAATTGAAGGGGTAATGTCGAATGTAGTCAGTGGTTATGCTCCATAAGTGGGGTGTGAGATAGATGAGGTGATGGAGAGTATTCCCAGAGGGGAGAGAGTGGTGACTCTGGTGGACTTCAATGGGCATGTTGGTGAGGGGAACAAAGAAGGTGATAAGCATATTTGGTGTTAAAGAAAGGAACCTAGAAGGACATGTGGTAGTGGACTTTGCTAAGAAGATGGAAATGGCTGTAGTTAACACCTTGTCTGTGTTCCAATGCAATTCAATCAGAACTCCAAAGAGACAAAAGTCCTTAGAATAAGATTTTATTGAAGACATTGTATTGGCATGGTTTGGAGAAATCCTCAATCTGAAATTCCTGGGCTTTCTTCACCCAAGTAAAGTGAAAGTTTGCTGATGACCATCATAGTAGGCCTGATCTCTGACAACAATGAGACAGCCTACCTAGAAGAGATCACAAACCTGGAGAACTGGTGTTGGAAAAACAACCTCCTTCTTAATGTCAGCAAAACAAAGGAATTGATAGTGGACTTCAGTATAAAATAGGAAAGGAAATACCAGACCCCGGTCATCAATGGAAGCCCAGTAGAGAGAGTGGACTGCTTCAAATTCCTCGGTGTGCACATCTCGCAGAACCTTTCATGGACCTTCCATGTCAACACCGTGGTAAAAGAGGCCCGACAATGTCTCTACCACCTCAGATGCCTGAGAGACTTTAGACTTTCCCCTCCAAGGTGCTTAGGAATGTCTATTCTTGCACTATAGAGAGCATCCTAATGGGCAACATCACAACCTGGTTTGGGAATAGCACCATGCAGAATAGACGAGCACTACAGAAGGTGGTACGCTCAGCTGAGCACATCATCCACACCAAGCTCCCTGAGCTGCACTCCATCTACAATAAACGTTGCTAGACTAAAGCTAAGAAGATAGTGAAGGACCCCAGCCACCCCAACAATAGACTGTTTGCCACAATGCGGTCAGGAAAGCATTTTCCCTCTCTGAAGGCCAACACAGAGAGACTGAGAAGAAACTTCTTTCCACAGGTAATACAGACTCTAAACCAGAAACCACAAGAACACTCAAGACTATAACAGGAACCACGATTGTATCTCATTTCTACCTTCCCAACTATCCCTAACTTATTTCCTATCCTATCCTCCCATTTTGTCTAAACTTACTCTCCTGCTCTACTATCAATCGCGGTTGCGGGCAGTTGAGTAAGCATTTCACTGCATATCGTACCATGTATGACTGTGTATATGACCAATAAAATTTGAATTTGAATTTGAAAAAAAGTTCCTCCCCATTCATTTCCAGATGTCAGCTCCCCACCAATCCATTCAAAGAGACATCAAAGCTTTCCTCCACAGCTAGCCCCCACCAGGTGTAAACTGAGGAGTGAAACTCATGAGAAACTTTTAAGAATGTAAATAAGGTAACAGTCTCCAAGTTGGCTCTCTCAGACTGTGACTCCCCAATTCTTCGACCTTGAAAAGAAATGTGTCAAAACTAAAAGGGCTACAGTAATAATTACAAAAGCTCAGAGTAATACATTCCCAGCATAGAATATTCCTTTTAGGCTTGACAGGTTGCTTCCCTCTTCAAAGAAAGGCATTTTCCTGCAACAAACATTAATACACATCAGCAATTCTCTGCACACAATCTCAACCATCCCTCCCCCCCACAGGAGGTCCCTTGGGTTTATCAGGGAACTTCTCATGAAACTTCTTAACCAAACAGTCTATCTTAAAGTCCCAACTTTTGACCCAACTGGCTTTGGATATGGGGTAGCCTTTCCACTGGATTAGATACAACAAAGGAGTATTTTAGAATCTAGTATTTTCCAAACTTCATAATGTGTTTGCATCTGCACTACCATGGAGCCAGGGGGCATTGGTGGTTTTGGTCTGGTTTGGGATTGCACATGGTGCTTTAACAAGCTGCTTTGGAAAACTGGGTGAACTTTCCCTAATAAACTAGGAAGGCTCAGCTGGATTGTCACTGGGTTTATTATTTTTACTATGGGGAAGGGCACTAACTTCTTGCTTGATAGCTTCAATTTTAGGTACTTAGTGGACAGGTACACTCATTCTCCCACTCTAAATGGAGGTTGGTCACCCCGATCTTGTTGGCTTGTTTTTTATTGGTCTCAGACTATTTCTTGAGAGCAGCTTTAGTTTTTTCCCAACCCTCCCTCAATGAGTCCATCCACTCTTGCAAGGACATAGAAGAAGGGGGTTCTCAGGGCAGTTCTGGCATGGGGACAAAGTCCACTCAACTGGTCATTTGGAACAGCATCACCTGTTATATAACTTTCTCTCCTACTACCACAGCCCATGGATCACCTGTTCATGGGTCACTAGTGATTAAACATAGATTTAAATCCAATATAGGATTGAGTTTTTGCTTTAATTTATAATAGAAGTCTATGCATAGCAACTCCAATGTATTGTAAAGTCATTCTCCGTCTGAGCTGAAGAGTCAATCCATTGATTGGGAAGATTACCCATCATTCATAGATCCATGTGACTGAGTGGAAGAATAAAAGGGGCCAGGCCCGCCCTCCTGACCCAGTTCTACTCAGTCATCAAACAGATCCATAGTGCTTTTCTCCATTTCAAGAGGAACGTATTGAAAGTTACTTATCACAGTGAGTCAATACAGATGTTTTTATAAATCAGGAGATTGTTAATTATTGGTTGTTCCCTTCAGGCAGCTCCCAAACAGGCACTAATCCTGTCAGGATTATACAATTAAGCTTTCAGCCTTCCCTCAGCTGGCTTCCAATAAATGACTATATAGTGCTTGTTTGAATTGCGGAGCAGGGAACGGAGTCCGCAGCTGCTGCCGAAGCGCGGACACAAAGGGCGTCATTTGGAAAGGCTGTTAGGGCCATTACAGAGACCAGGATTATACAATTAAGCTTTCAGCCTTCCCTCAGCTGGCTTCCAATAAATGACTATATATTCCGGAGCTGTCCCAGCTTCAACAGCTTTGATGACTGGCTCTTCACAGCCGGCAAAAAGGGCTTCTCCTGGATCAACCAGGGACTTTATGATGTCCCTGGGATCCTCTGGATGTGCCCCTCCCTCTCACCATCCCTATGGGACGTTTGGGTCCAAAAGGACTGTCCAGCGGCTAGAGTATCGACGGTGATCTCGGACAGCCCAGATCACCCGTTGTGTTACTGTGACATCAGCCCTACCTCTCCTACTTGGTGTCTTATATGCAGGGCTGTTGTTATGGAATTGGGGCTCCAGCTGCAGGAGTTGTCCCATCCCGTGCAGTTTGAGCAGGTGGATGGGCCACTATTGGGGGGGAGTCCTGGCCACACATGTGACCCAGCCAGTTAGGCTGGCGCTTGGCAGACATTGAGAGATGTTACAATTCATCATCATACCTCATATGACCAAGGTGGTGATTCTGGGTCTCGCCTGGTTAGACAAATGGGGTCCTAACATTTGGTGGCAAGGGGGCTATTGAAACCCGCGGGTAATTATGGGAGCTTCTAGGTGTTCCCATGTTACATCTTTCCTGAGTGAGCTGCACTGGCTTCCTGTGGCTTTCCAGGTGCAGTTCAAGGTGTTGGTGTTTACCTTTAAAGCGCTCCATGGCTTGGGACCCGGGTACTTATGGGACCGCCTATTGCCACCATCAGCCTCCAGCCGACCAGTGCTCTCCCATAGGGTTGGCCTCCTTGGGGTTCCATCGTCGGGATGGTGTTGTCTGACAGCCCCGAGGGTACGGGCCTTCTCTATGGCAGCACCCGCCCTGTGGAATGAACTCCCTCCGGAGATTCATACTATAACGGATCTCTGGTGTTTCCGACATGGCCTGAAGACCCATTTATTTCAATGAGCTGGCCTGGCCTGATACCTTGGGGTTTTAATTCAAATTTAATTTAATTTTAATTGAATTTTAACTAAATTATTTTAGATAGTTAATATTTTTAATCCTTTTAATTGTTTAATATTTTTAATCAAAATTTAAATTTCATAATGATATTTTAATAGACAGCCTTCATTTGATTATTTTAAACGGGTTTTAAATTGTTATTTATGTATCTGTGTTTTTTATCGGCTGTGCACTGCCCCGAGTCCCTAGGGAGAGGGGGCGGAATATAAATCAAATAAAACCTAAACCTAAACCTGTGGCTTGGTCTAGATCCTCATTCTCCAGCCCATGACCATGTATACGGTGTGTGAGAGAAGGATCTATCCCATGGGTCTGGTGAGGCAGTGGATAGCCATGCATCTGCATCCTCCTTTTCCCCAGAGTATGAGGATGTAGCAGAGATATTCAAGGAGCATGAGTGTGATTCATCACCACCACACTGTTCTACCAATTGTGCTATTGAAATAGTTCCGGGGTGGTTCTCCACAAACCAATAATGTATTCAATGGCTCCAGCAGAGATGAAGGAGATGTAGGCTTACATTGACAAGAACCTGGCACTGGATTTCATCCAACTGGCACGCTCTCACATAGCTGCTCCTGTATTGTTTAAAGAAAAAAAGATGGGATTTTGCAATTGTGTGTTGATTTTAGGGGGCTCAATGCTGTGTGTATGGAGAACATGCACCCCTACCATTAATGAAGGACCTGCTAACCATCTTTCAACAGGGAAGGTGTTCATGAATTTCAATTTGAGGGAGGCATATTATTGAGTCCGTGTGAAGGAGGGGAATGAGTGGAAAACAATGTTTAACTGCCCGTTAGGAATCTATCACTTAAAGATTATGCCATTTGGGTTGAGGAGGGCACCCACTGTATTTATGCAGCTGATTAATAGTGTGCTACATGACCATCTGTATCGTGGGGTGTTAGCCTACCTTGACAATATCCTCATATACACCCCCATGATGGGCGAACATATCAGGCTGGTTCACCAAGTATTGGAGAAGCTGTTGGAGGATGGTTATACGTGAAACTGTCAAAATGCAAATTCCATCAAACTCATTTAAATTATCTTGGATACTGGATATCCAACAATGGGGTGGAGATCTGATGAAGATTCAGGTGGTGTTGAGTTGGCAAGCAGCCAAAATATGAAACAATTGCAGAGTTTCTTTGGGTTTCACCAACTTTTACCAACAACTCATTCCCTCTTTTGCTCATGTTTCTCTCTCATTGACTGAGCTATTGAAAGCTAAACACCTACATTCTCAACCACATCCCAGGCAGCATTGGTCGATAGAGTGTCAAAAGTCATTTGAGTGGCTAAAGGCTTTATTTGCCCAAGAGCTCATATTGACTCATCCCAACCCAACTTGAGCTTTTGTAGTCCAGGCTGATGCTAGTCATGTGGCCATGGGAGCTGTGCTTTTGCAATTAGATGCTGGAGGATGTTTAAGGCCATGTATGTATATATCCTAGAAATTAAACTCCACAAAACGGGCCTGGGCTCTTTGGGAGAAGGAGGCATTTGCTGTACATTGGGCATTGATGTCATGGTGCCATTTACTGGAGGGGGCTATGGAGAAGTTTGAGGTTTGGACTGACCATAAAAATGTGATGGGTCTACAAACTCCTCGACAGCTATCTCCCAAACAGGTATGGTGGGCACAATACTTCCGATGCTTTAAGTTCAAATTATGCTACATACTGGGTGGGGAGAACTTTCTTGATGATGCTCTCTCCCACATGCCCCAGTTCAACAGTTGTCGGAAGGAGGTGGTGCAAGCACTAATTCCTCCTTCTGGACAGCTGGTGGCATGGGGGAAGGATTTAGTCCACAGTGGTAACTTAGAACAGCTCATTAAGGGGGCACTAACCAGAGATCTGTGGTATAAAACTAATACAACATCATTGACACATCGAGATGCTTTTGGTGGGAGTTTATGAGCAGGATTGGGACAGCCCAAGGCTTCAGTTCAGCATACCATCCTAGTACCAATGGAGTGATTGAGTGAGCAAATGCCATAGTTGAATGATTTTTATGGTGTTATATCAATTATCAGCAAAACAATTGGGCGGAGCTACTGCCCTTTGCAGAAGTAGCATATAATAATGCCATCTATGGTAGTACTGGTTACACTCCCTTTTGTGTAGTCCATGGACATGAGTTTATGCCAGTACCAGAGTGACCACAGGCACCATCTGTGGTGAAACAAGTTTAAGTTTAAGTTTATTTGGATTTATATACCGCCCCATCTCCCAAGGGAAACAACCAGGCAATCTGATGGATGGCCTCACAAGATTGTGGTCAAAGTGCAGGTCACCCTATAAAAGGCTACCAAGTGGAGCAAAGAATAAGCAAACAGCAAATGGGTGCTCCAGCCCACTTTCTGTGTGTGGGATAAGGTATATCTCCATAGTGTAAGAAACATAGTCTCTAATTGGTCAGCAGTGATCATGTGATGGGATTGGTCAGCAGCGATCATGTGATGAGTCGATTTTTCTATAAAAGCTCGCCATTACTGGCCCTAATCCAGTGTTTTATCAACTCAGCTTCACTGATCATGTTCTCCATCGTGTTGGAAGCATATGCTCCAATGTCTGGGAAATTGGATTGGCTCACACAGGTCACGTGACTTCAGTCGAAAAAAACTATAAAAGCTTCAGCCAGGACTGGAACCACTCCAGTGTTTTTTTCGACTCTTGTCACAGTGATCTGACTTTCTACTGGAGCATCCAAGTTTCCTTCACATTGAATTTATTCTTTCAAGCTGTACTGCAAGTATTTGATTAAGTTTTTTCGTTCACCCTCTCCAACTGCAAGTTGCTCCGGAGCGTTTAGGTGGCAGGAAGAGCCTTCCTAGCCTTTCCCTCCTCCCTCCCCCCCCTTTTTTTCTGTCATTGCCGGAAAAGCCTTTTCTGTTTAAAAACGTTAGTACGGCTTTGCCCCATTTTTTTCCTTTTGCTGTTAGCAATCAGTACATTTTGGGTGTTGTTATTTCCTTCCTTCCTTTTTTCGCGCTCCATGGAGCTCTTCGGGGGTGTTGGCAAGCTTTGCTAGCCTATCGGATTCAGTACTCCGCTCCGCATCAGCTGGGTTTCCTCAGACCGATCGGCGTTAGAGCAAGGCTTCTCACTGTACATTAAATTTAATTGATTATTTGCAGTTCCACGTCGGCTGGGCTCGCCCAGACCGGCTGGTGTTGACTGCCACAAGCGCTTCGCTGTTCTTCTCCTCAGTGATTTCCAATTGTTGCTGTTCTCCATTTTGCCTTCTTGTTCGGCTAAAAAGGGCGCGAAAAGTCACGCCCGCCATTTTGGACTCTAATTTTTGAATTTTTTGGGCTCAACGTTTTTCTTTAGACTTGTTTGCATTGCTTCAATTACCTGCATCATAGTATTTAATTTTCGATCATTCTAGTTACCTCCAATAATCCTTGTTTATTTTTTTTTGCAAATCTTTTAAGTAAAAAAAAAAAGGGAATGGAAGAATGAAGGATTTATTCACTTACACTCCAAGTTGATCTCCTGCTGCTCCCCTGTTCTACAAAAAAAAAAAAAAAGTGAGAAACCAATAATTTTTACCAGAGGAAATTAATTTCAGTTACCCTCTGTTTAAAGCTTTGTGCCGGGCTCTGCATTTGCTTTGCCTATCTTATAGCACCACCTGCTGGGTACTCTATAAAAAGCTTCAATTCACATTCAATTTTTTGGGGGGCAGCTAATTGGTATTCAAGGTACCTGAGGCAGTTGTCACATTCCACGCCCATCTGTAATTGCCATGATGGCTTTCTCTGCCAATACCTTGCAAACAAGTAAGGCTGAGGCCACGCCTCCCTCTTCCTCTGCAAATATTACAGCAGAGGCTCCTAAAAAGGCCAAATTTAAATCGACTTCGCATGAGTTCAAGGCAGCAGAGAAAGCGGCTTCACGCCATCACAAGGCGCTAGAAAAGCAGGTGAGGTGCGCAGAACTTAGTGCCCTACCATTGTCAGACCCCTTGGCCACACCCATACCTGCCTTTGGCCAATTACAAGTCCAGCTCTCCACTGAGCCGGGCAATCTGGAGGCTGTCCCTTCTGTTGCACTATCACTTCCTGTTCTTGGGACGCAGATTTCTCCTCCTGGCCCTACTGCTGGCCCTTCCGCTGGAAGTTCCAATCCTAGGGAGGAGCTGATTTCTGTGGTCAACGACCTCAAGACCTCTCTAATTTCTGCAATCACTCAGGGCCTTGCTTCACTCCAACAAGCACAGCCCCACACCTCAAGCAGCAGACGTGCTTCAGGGACTATCACATCACCTGCAGCTTCACTGGATCCAGATCCTTGTCTGCCCATCTTGCAAGCATCTTCCCAGCACCCCTCTGATTCAGAAGCAGATGAGGGAGAGCTGGTCAAGGGGACCTTATCGGATGATGAGGCGCCCTTGCCGGATATTCAGGTGACTCCAGGGCTGTTTCTAGCCTCCTTGTTTAGGTCCCTGCTGCACAAAGCTAAGGTCACTGCAAAACTGGAGGAACCTCCTCCTGCAGCCCAGGGGGTGCAGGAACAAACTGGGGCCTCAAACCCTCTCTTTACAACCCCTCCTACCTGAACAGAGGAGGTACCTACCCCTCAGGTAGTAATTGACCTGATGCAAAAACAGTGGCTAAAGCCCGCCATGCATGTGGCGCCAACTGTTAATGACAAGAAATTTTACCTGCCAAGCAAAGCCTTAGTCGATCTTCTACAACTTCCATCGGTAGAGGACCCAGTGGCATCCCTCTTATCCTCAACGCCTGTGTCTGGAGATCCTGCAGATCTGCTCAAGCCAGAGGATAAAAAATTAGAGACCATGCTTAAATATTGTCATCAGTTTACAGCATGGGCCGTCAAGGCGATCTCAGCTGCTACCTTTTTCAATTGAACCACCTTGATGTGGTTGTGGCAATTGCAGGAACGTTTGTCACCTACTGATGCACGTCTTCATCATGACGTCAGCAAGGTTATCCTCGCCACACAATTTTCAGCAGATGCTACCCTCGATGCCATCCGTTATTCGGCCAGGGCGATGGGCACCTCATCCACCTCTAGGCGCTTATTGTGGCTCAGGAATTGGCAGGCAGATTCGAAAGCTAAGTGTCAGCTGGCTTCGGGTCCCCTGCAGTCAGATAAGCTCTTCGGAGCCGCCCTTGAACCTCTTCTGATTGAAACGAAAGACAAGCAGAAGATACTACCTTCCCATGCCAAGAGGGCCAGCTGTCGATTTACTCCCTACCTGAAACTGCAGACCTTCCGGCCTCCTCCTACCTCCTCACCTGCCGTTGTTTCTACCTCCTCCCAATCTTACCCATACCAGCCACGCTCCTTCCCCAGGAAGCCTGACAGACAGGACTATAGGGACAGGTACCGCCGGTTCCCCCAACCCAGGGGCCCCTTTTGAGGGGCTAGTGGTCACCCCGCTAGAAGGCCCCGATAGTGAGTCAAGGGACACCCCTGTTGGTGGCCACCTTCAACAATTTGCCGACCAGTGGGAGGAGACAGTCTCAGACAGGTGAGTCCTTAATACAATTAGACACGGTTTACGTCTTGAATTTACCTCAATTCCCCCAGACTCCTTTTTAACTTGCTCTATTTCCTCTGATCTGACCATGCAGTCTTCTATGCGGGAGGCAATTTCTCACCTTCGCGCCATTAGGGCAATAGAACCTGTCCCTTCCTTCCAGAGGGGTTCTGGCTTCTATTCCAGACTGTTTCTGGTCCCTAAATCTTCGGGGGGAATGGAGGGCAATTCTAGATCTAAAGCGTCTTAATGAGTATATTGCTTACAAACGTTTCAAGATGCATTTGCTCCAAACTATTTTGGACCTAGTCAGGAAGGGCGACTTCCTGGCTTCAATTGACCTGTCTGATGCTTATCTCCACATTCCAGTTATCCCGGAACACAGACATTACCTAAGATTTGTGTATCTTGACCAACATTATCAGTATGTGGCTTTGCCCTTCAGTGTGTCTTCTGTCCCCAGAACCTTCACTAAGATTCTTACTGCGTTACTAGCCCACCTCCATTCCATTCCGATTAGAATCCAAAGTTACCTGGATGATATCCTCATTCAGGCGGCATCTCCTGACCAAGCCACGATGGATATCAATACCACCATTCAGGTGTTGATCTCTCATGGCTTTATCATAAATTATCCCAAAAGTCAATTAGTACCTACTACTAGGCTCTTGCACTTGGGAGCTATCATAGACACCTCCTTGTGTAGGGTGTTTCTTTCAGAAGACAGAAGAACTGGCATTTTGGAGTTGGTCGCTCAGGTACAGCAACGTCATTCGGTATCCATTGCAACCCTGTCTAGTCTTTTTTTTTTTTGTAAAAATTTTATTAAGTTTTCAACAATAAACAAACAAACAACTACACAAACAAACATCAAACAATATATCTTTTTT
>JAEANM010019310.1:0-12400 GCA_017656035.1 Myanophis thanlyinensis | reverse complement strand
TGCACCAGCTGCAGCCTCCGGATGCTCTTCAAGGGGAACCCCATGTAGAGAGCATTGGCGTAATCCAGACGGGAGGTGCAGTGAGGGCTGACACACCTTTGCTCCTCTTTGAATCCAAATATTAACCACCTATATTTAGCCCCTTTGTGAACAAAACTTTGGGAGCCATACATTCATCTGGGATATTTTAAAGTTTATCATGTGACAACATAGCCACCAGGGATTGCCTATTCACCAAATAACTTCCATTGTATATCCAGCAAAGGTGCCAATATTGGTTCTGAAGCAGTTTTGCCCACACCAAATGCAAATAATATACATTTTTAGACTAGCCTATGGTTCATTTTAACTATAGACTATTGAGCAAGACAGTGATAATGTTAATAAATCATAAATCCTGATTTATAAATTCCAGTGGCTAGATTTATACATCACACTAAGTAAAAACCGAAGATTTTTTTTTCTAGCTTAGCATCATGTATGAAGCCAGATCATGATATATAATGCTAATGTTTATCTGAGTTTGTTGTTTAATAGGTACAGGATTATGAAGATCATCTTGGAAAGTCTTATTCACAGGTTCTCTATTTAAGAATTCACTTAATTATGAGGAATTTAAGGATTCCTCAGGTTGGGATTAACTGTTTATTTCATCAAGTCTTGACTTGGGTTGAGTTTTGCCTGCACTGCTTGTTGCTCTCATCCAGCTCACACTGCCTGCAATTAATTAACTGTGTCATCCCAGGCATGTGGACAACTGCCAACAAGCAGGTGCTGTTTTGGCAAAGCAAAACCCAGTAAATAGAGCAGCAAATTGGCTGGCTTCCCAACTGTAAGGCATACAAAAGGAAACAATCCTTAAGAAAAATGAAAATGAATGGCTAGCATCTATGCAAGTAAAATTCTGAGCACAAAATATGGATGGTTGTTTTTTCCCCCTATTATCTAGATTTCCCTAGCTAGCTTCACAGTGCCACCTAGTGGGATGTAGTAACACCTCCAAGTTTGGAACTTTGATCTTCCAATATTTACCTCTCCTTCCCTGTTTGGTTTCCAGCGCTGGGACTCTGGAAGGTCCCCTACCAAGACTATTTAGTTTCAAAACCCAGACAGCATCAATCAAATACTGCAGTCAATCAGATACTGCAAAGATTGATACACATAAAATAAAAAATAAAACCTCCATACTCCATATCTTTTTATTCCCAAACTCCTTCCTTTGAATCTAGACGACTAGCCTTTAAGGATGTCAGAAACAGCTAATTAACAAACAAACTGCAGATAAGCCAAAAGCATCTATTTTCCTCTTTCTCCTTTAAAATGGACTCTGGATCGGGGAGGGGGAAGAATGCCTTGTTTGCTATTACTTAGAAGCTTATTATGCAGAATCAAAACAGCATTGAATTAGTCAGTTTTATATAATATTTATAATTTTATTGGTGGTACAGTTGTTAACTCAAACATAGCACTTCAGCATTCCTTAATTTACTGTCATATATCCTTGCTTGCAGGAACCTCAATGGCTTTGAAACTGATGTCCAAGGAACACACAGGGAGACGGGAGTTCCTGTGGGAATATTGTATTGCTCTCTGCCTCTCTTCACACCCTACACTTCTTCGAACCATTGGCAGTGCCTTTGAATCATCTACTCATTATGGATTTTCACAGGAGCTGGCACCAGCTGGAGATCTCTGCAGCATCCTGAACTCAGGGGTACAAAAGTCTAAAGACTTTAAGGGCAACATTACTGGCAAGATCTCAACAAGCATGGGATATGATAACCCTATCATATCCCATGCTTGTTGAGATCTTGCCAGTGATTTTTTTGAGTGGGCACAAAGGAGAATTAAGGGTAGGGTAATTATTAGATAAAAGAGTTTGCAATAAGTTTTTCAACTGTGCTTCAAATCCTGCTTGTGATTGGAATGATTGAAGAACATAGTCTGATAGTGCATTAAATACTATTTCATTTATTAGGTTTTTTTTTTTTTTTTGTATCCCACTGGGTTTGGTGCTCCTTTATTCTTTAAAGTCACATATTATACTTTTCTATACATGTATTTGCCTTTTTCTTTTGATACTTTAAACTGTTCCCAAGTTGACCAGATGATAGTTTGGGTAATACAATTATATAAATATACATAACTTTTTTTTTAGAGAGTACTAGCTTATCACAGTGTTACCCAATCTATACTTTTTATGCATGGTTTCTGTGGCAACCTTGAAAAAACATTTTCAAGACAAGGACTCCTTGATTAACTGCAGGGAAGATGTTTTCAAATTGTCTCCACTGAAATCCTGAGAATTTTGTGGAGCTTTTCTTTTAATTCTATTTCTCTTTTCTTCAATAGGAAGGACTTCCTGAGGTACAAGTGAAACGGTGTGCAACCCAATTGGCTGATGCCCTGGATTTCATGCATGGTAAAGCCCTGGTGCACCGGGACATAAAACTAGACAATGTGCTGCTTTTTGATCAAGAATGCCAGCAGGTGAAATTAGGTGACTTTGGCCTGACACGACTAGAAGGCACCTGCATATCTGCTATGTCTGCTGTCTTGCCATATTCCCCACCAGAACTGTGCCTGCTAGAGAGGACAGAGTCTCTAGCTCTGGACTCAAGCCTTGATATTTGGGCCTTTGGAGTGCTTCTCTTCTGTATTTGTACTGGTTGCGTTCCTTGGGATATGGCAATGAGCCCTGATCCTAAGTTTGAAGAATTTAGCATCTGGCAAAATCGCACAATACCAGGTGAGGCTCCAGGCCTGTGGAAAGTTTTCACAGCTGCTGCCTCGCGTATGTTCCGCCGCATCATGGCTCTTGATCCTAACCGTCGTAGCCCTGCTATTGAAGTGAACAAATACTTGCATTTGCCTTGGCGAGGGGGTACTTCTGAAAAGACCCAGGATGATTTGTTGAAGACTATTAGTTCTGAGGCCTGTCTCAAGGGACCTAGTGAGGACAATACTGAACTGGGCAGAAATCCCAAGGAGAATTGCCTCCAGCAAATGCAACCTGAAGTCATTCCCCCAGAGAAAACTCATGCCATACAGATGGGTCCCAATCCTGGAAGCAATCCCAGTCCACATGAAGGTTCAAGGCTAAATGGGCCTGGACTTGAACCCTGAAGAAAGTATCAGCTTCGAAAATAATGGCTCCTTTCATCAGGGAAAGACAAAAAGGACTCCAGCTGTCCCACTTTCTTCCTATTAAGAAGAGTAGAACTAGTCACTCCATAGGGAGATTTTCAGAATAGGAGTGCTCAGCTGTATAGTATCAATGTAGCATTGATATCTAGAAACAGTTCTGGAGAATTTTTTTTCTGGAATGGTTATCCTTTTTTCCTTGTTTTTGTTATGGTACATCAAGATAATGCAATAATAATAAATCATTGCATTTCAGTATTTCTAGCTTTATCCTCTCATGGATTTTTTTTAAAAATATCAGATTTGAAAGTAGGTGCTGTAGCCTATTTAGTTCTGATTTCTCAGGATGCTATTCTTTTAATATCTTCCACTTTGCAGGTCCTATGCATTTTTCTTGCATTAATTATGCATTGTTTAATTACTGCATATAAAATTATATACAAATTGCTTGCATTAAGGCATTAATTCTTGAATGAGAATTAATGATCAATAGATTGTAAAAAAAAAGCTTCCTGAATTTTCTGAAATTGGGAACTTTTCATTAATGCTTTCCTTGAATCCTATTTACCTTTTTTCTTTTCTTTTTAATTAGGCTCCCTAAAGGTTTTTTTTTTTTCTAATAGTTGAAAGGAACATGTCCACAATTCAAGTTTCTGTGGCAGGAACAGACACTATAAATGCAGCAGTTCAGGGAAGATAATAGTATAATAACAGTCTTTCATCACAAATGGCAAGTGAAACTAACTGCCTACAGTAAGAATTAACCTGTAACCTGTAAATTAACTTTTAATTGAGTTTTAAATAACTTTTGCTCAATTAGATTTATAAGTAAATATAAGTTGATCTTTTGCATTGGGAAAGAGTATTTTTAGATAATATAGTCATAGTGACACTTTATTTGCATGGAATTTTTACATTATTTCTGCATGAAACAATTCACAATGAAGTAATATTTTTGCAGTGTCAAAGGGTTCTAATATGGAGGCATCCAAAGTCTCGTGTTTTACATCTATAGCAATGGTCTAATTCAGGAGTGGGCAATTACGGCTCTTTCATGATTCGTGGACTTCAACTCCCAGAATTCCTGAGCCAGCATGGCTGGCTCAGGAATTCTGGGAGTTGAAGTCCACGAGTCATGAAGGAGCAGTAATTGCCCACCCCTGGTCTAATTGAACCAAAAAGGTAGATAATCTTTGCGAAGTATGATATCCTGAAATAATGAGTTACATAAGAGATAGTATGTTTGTTTATTTGATTGTGTTATTGAATTTCTACAATAAATTATCGCAAAAGCCAGCTGCTTGGGAGAGCTGATTTTAATGGGGTTCCAAATTAATTGATAAATGATGGAACATAATCCCTATCCTATACCCTAGAGTTTTTGAGTGAGATGGTGACAGTTGTGGAAACAGATATTCAATTATCTTACTAGGAGCTCTTTCCTGTTGATGTATTTTTAAAAAATAAAGATTGGATCTGCAGCCAACTGTTGAGAAAAGAAATGTCTTTCCCCCTATCCTGTTGCATAAATCCAAAAGGTTTATATATTAAAGTTAAGTTTTGGTTAAGGTAGAAATGTAGCACCAGTAAATTTCTCTGCGTCACACAGAAATATAACACAATGTCATAATGATTCCTCCTTTCATATGGAAGGCATCATATACTTATAACTGGTTAGAGCTCTCTTTGAAATAAATGAGATATCAGTTAGCAAATAGAATAATTTCAGACTATTTTGCCTCCCCTTATATTGGAATTCAATTTGCATCGGTTTGAATTTCCTTAGTTAATCTGATGTAGATATTTTTAACAGACTTTCCTGAGTGGCAACTTTGATTCCTATCTCATTGTCACTTATTTTTCATATTTATTATTTTGCAATTCCTAACAAAATTTTTGTTTGAATGATTTTAGCCTGCTGCACTATTGGTGAAATACAGCCAGAAATTTGCAATAAAGCTACCAAGGTGCAATCAAACAATCAAAAATTAAAAATAAAATTAAAAAATACTCTCAAAATATGTGTGTGTTTGTGAATGTATGTCTTTTGGAGTTACTCAAATCTCATGGCTGAGAAAGTTCTAACATAATGGCACTGCAAAAGAAAAATAACATATGTGAATTTTCATAAAGCTTACCTCCCCAAATCGAGAAATTATTAACAGATTCTCCCCTGGAACACTGCAATGAATGAGTTGAAATCAAACATAGGCAGTCTTGAATAAAACCTGAATCAAAATGTCTTCTAATTTTCTAAAAAGGATATATCTGCTTACTTTCATGTAGAGAACTATTCCATGTCCCAGGCTATTCGATTCCGTGTCTTCTGCTATTTTTATTTTCAATTGCCTTATTGGATTGCATATCATCATGGTTTCTGTTCAATCCTTCACAAAGCAATATGAAGCCAAACCACAATAAGTTTTATTTCTGCTAAACTCAAAGGAACACAAGAAGCAGTACTCAGTGTCCTGCTGACCAGCAAATGTATGGTAAATCAATCACACAATCAATCTAACTTGCTCTTTGAGCTACAAGTAGTAATACAAATTCCAAAAGAAAATAAATTTCTGGTTCTAACCTTCCACATTTTTTAGTGTGCTTTGTGTGCATTTTTCTAGTATGCAACAAAAAAAAAAAAATCTGAGCAGTTGGTATGAAGTGATGTCCATCTGCCAAACTGGCATTCCTTTGCTTCATTTAAAAGCTGGTTGCAAGCTGTGAAAGCGAAACTATTACCAAGTTCCTATTTTTGCAGACAACTGCTGTTCCCAATAATTATAACCATAGGTGCATATTTCCATGGTGGCTGGAATGCAGTAAGGAATGCCTTCTCAACAATACCTATGAACAGGAACTATTAATGGGATGCTGAGGCTCTGTGTTCAGAGAGATGGAAGTAACTGTTGGCATGGATTTTAGATCAGGAAGTCTCATGGAGTAAGTGTTCCCACCCCTAAGAATAGATGATTAAAAAAACAGTGATTCAAAGTGTATAGGAAGTTGGCTTTAGTTTCAGTTAAAATTTTGAGACCAAGAAATAAGTTAATAAAACAGTTAATCTTCTCCTCTCCTGTTATAAACTAGTTTATAATATATATAGTATAAACTTGGAGACCTATTGCTCTTTTTCTGCTGGAATAGCAACTTAATTTGTTCTTTAAAAATACTATACAGTTGTAATTCCTTCTTATTTCCCAGAAATATTCCAATAAGGGCTTCTTTAGAATTGTTTCTGAAGTTTATCCAGTTTCGGCAACTAGTCTGGTCTGTGTCACCCTCCTTTTTTTTTTTTTTTTTTACACACACAGTGCTGTCCTCCAACAAAGGAGGCCACAGAAAGAATGCATAGCAGAAGCTTCTACACTTTCCCTTGCATGGAGACAATAGCTGTCGTGATAAATTGACACATCAAAAATCAGATGGTAAAAGGGATACCAAAAAGAAAATGTGAGTGGACAAGACAAAATTTTAACTGAGTATTAACATAAATGTTATTATTTGATAAATTAATTGTCACAGCAAGTGACAACATCTAGGTGACCTTGGGTTATCCTGAAAAAACTAAACAGAGGTTGGATGAGAGATTTATAAATACTAGAAAAAAAAACCTCAGCATTAAATCACTTCAGTATTGTTTCCAAGACAATTGAATGGATATGGTGGATATGTGCATGAATGCAGTCATCAGAACTCCAGTGATATTTTTTTTTCCTGACTAGATTTAATATACACATTCTTGCAATAATTCATTTTACCTAACAGTTCAATTGATTTCTAGGTTTAAGATAAATTTTAAAAATGGGCAATCTATAATTAAATCTTTCATATGCTAAGATACATAATGGAAGAGGAAGTAGTGAAAGAGGTGATGATCACATGGGCAAGAAACTTTGGATATACATTTGAACTGGAGAAATGGGAAAGCATTTGTGAGGGAAATTACAAATTGACAAAATTAGTAGCTTACAAGGAAACCATCTACAAAATGTTCTATAGGTGGCATCTCCCACTGGCAAGAATAGTGAAAATGTATCCTGACACACAGGGGCGAAATCTGACCGGTTTTGTTATTGGTTAAGTGTGCACACATGCGCGCCAATCGCGCTGCAGCACAGCGCTTTAAAGGACTTTTAGAAGCTCCAGAGGCAGCAGGAATCATCAGGAAGGCTCCGCAGACATTCAAAACGGCTGATTTAGGTAGGTTAAAAAAAGAGCATGTATAAGGAAGAATAGGGGCTTGGGTGGGTGGGCAGGGCTTGGTTGGGTGGGCGGAGCCAATTTCAAACTTCTACTACCAGTTCTGCCAAACCGGCTAGAACCGGCTGAATTTCACCTCTGCTGACACATCACCAGACTGTTGGAAATGCAAGCAAAAACAGGGAACCACATGTGGTGGTTATGTCAGAAAGCAAAGCAGTATTGGAACATGTTAAGGAAATAAATAGAAGAGATAACAAAGCAACAAATAGAAATGAAACCCTAATTATTCTTACGAGGTATATTCACAGGGAAACAGGAAAAAAAAAACACCAGTATTTAATCCTACATATAACTGTGGCAAAAATAGTCTATGCACAAAATTAGAAGAACAATAAAATACCGTCGGAAGACTGTGTGATAAGGAAATTCTAGAGTGTGCAGAAACAGACAAATTTACAAAAGAGATGAATGACAAAGAAGAATCAGAACACTATAAGGCATGGGAACAATGGTACAAATGGTTAGATGACAGGTGTAAGGACAAGAATGATTAACTTTAAAGAAGGGATAGAAGTTAGAATAGAAAACGAAAAGTGGAAAAAAGAAATCGACACAAAAGGAATAAATGTATTACTGTATAGTATAATAGCAATAAATATAAGGATAATATAATATATTATATTATAACAAAAAGCAAACTAACAAAGGACAAATGGATGTAATAACAAAGCATACGGATATAGAAATGTTGTGAAAAAGTAGAGTGTAAAAATCTTTTTTTTAAGAAAATATTCAATAAAAATTTAATTTTTTTTAAAAAAATCTCTCATATGCAGTCAGATAGTTAAGGATTATCCCTAGCATCACAATTTTTTCACATATTTGCTGAACCACAAACTGTGATTTATAAACTACAGTTGCTAGGATATGTCTAACATGCTAATCCAGAACATAATGCATCTTATTTAGCTTTAACACCCATAGAGGCAATATTTTCTAGCTACTTGGCCATACAGAGGGAGAGAAGTGGTGTCAAGATTATAGCACTGGGAATGAAGTAAAAATATTAATATTAAGCTCAGGGTGGTAATGTTGGTAATGTGAGAAGGATATAAAATTCAAAATAGGAATTGTTAAGTATGACACAATCTTTACAATGCTATCCCCACAATCTATGTTATAATTCCCTTGTATGAATAGAAGGCTTTTTGTGATAGGTATTATCATCTACTAATGCCTACAGCCAAAATAATGGGCTTAGAGGCCAAGTGTGGAGAAGATGCCATTACTACCGAGAAGAGGAGATAAGGATGAGACAGAGGAGGAGGAGGAGGAGAAAAAGAAGTTGGGAAGTTGAATGCTGCAAGGCAGGAATCTTGGGACTGATTTGCTGGCTAGTTAAGGGAAGTTAGGCAGGACTTTGTCAGTGTAACTGAGGTTATTTCCATTTCTTTTTTAGTAAGTTTGCCTTCAAGGAGGTTCTCAGCTGAACTAAGAAAGTTCATTGTGAGGTAGATGGAATGCTGAAGTCATCAGTTGGTAGAGGAGGAGTTGGAGATTCTCTGTGTGATAATTTCCATTCAAGTAGCCTGACCTTGGTTAAAGGTTGAGCTGGTGAGCAGGCTTCTGCATCTTGGTTTGATGGAATTTTAAGCAGCATTGTTTGGGGACAGGAAAGATAAGATAAATTCGTTTTGATGAGATTATGAAAAGAGATAACTGGGTTTCATCCTGGTCACATTTACAAGACAGGGAGGAAAAGGGTATAATTTGGTAATTTTCTCCATTACACCTTTAATCAGTTTTTTTAGCAGTACTATTTTTTAAAATAATTTAATAATAGGTTAAATTCACTTTAGAAAAATACCTTATTTGTATTCCATGCTTGGAGGTTCACTAACTCACCAATTGTGAACTTGGGACAATCCCAGTAACAGCTTTTTCTAGACCAAGTCAACCAAAGGGTCTAAATTAGGACACAAATATCATCACTTATTTGGAGCAACACCCATTTCAAATCTTACTAATTTAGCCTACTTGTAGATTTGTGTAAACTATTCTCCCCTTTCCCAAGTTAAAGAATTTTATTTGCTTTGTTTTACCAATACTGCATTTTTTTTGTAAAAAAATTAAAACTTTTTTTTTTCATAATTTCCCTCTTCTAGAAAATCTCTACTGACTTCTAAGCATAGGATTCATAGGAAGTTCATACTAGAGAGACCTCAACTTTTCCCACTCGTCAGGTCTAAGGACAAATTGTTAATAACCTCACATATGTATTGAAAGTTCTTTCTGTAATTGATAATACCTTTTCCACTCAGGTAGCAATAATGTGTTTGACAAACTCGGGTCTAAAACATGCATCACCTGAAACTTAATCTTCTTGTGCTTAGTAATGAAACAATCCATATATTGGATAATGTTTTTCAGGATGGACTGAAGCAGCTCAGATACTTGTACATGACTCTATTTTGAGTGCTTTTGTTCCAGTTTATCAGCTGGAAAGCTGTTTATTAAGCAAGAAAGACACTTATGCGCCTAATATATTGGAAAAGGAACTATCATGAACCATCAAACTTCTAAAGGAAAGATGGAACAAAAAGTTAAATAGGCTCTTCAGATACCAGTATAAATAAAACCATATCATAAAATATCTTGATCCCTAACACCATGTTGCCTGATACTATCCCTCAAATTCTTCCAAAGAAAATTTTGGGCCCTGGATCTTTAGGCCAGTCTAGATAAGCCTTCCTCTTTACCAGCTTGAGTGGATGATGACAGCTTGAGAGCTGGTATCATGTTCCATAAACGGCAGGATCATTGTGTCCTCTTGTTCATCCAAAAGACAGTGATCAGACTCATCTTAAAAGAGGATAAAAACTGGCCAGGGCATTACAGCTGATCACAAAGAAGGTCTTATGGATGTTATAAAGACTTTCCATAATATTATCCATAGAACGTTGCATACCATATAAACTCTCACTTTTGCAATCAAGAGTTTCAGGAAGGGAAGGTCTGGTTCCATGTCAGGCATCAGTTGCCATAATACCCAGTCTTGGTTCAGACTAAACCAAATAGAGAGACATCACAGTAAAGGGAACAAAAACACTGGGAAAAGACTCTTGGTATCCTCTCTAATAATAAAGGAAAAAGTTTCCGCCTTGGGAACAATTTTGTATAACAACTACAAAAAATAACAACATATATATAAATATATTGTGTATATTTACAAACACAAACTTGCTCCTGCTTTTGAAGTGTAGTTATTGGCTTGTTGAATGAAATGCAGTTTGGTTCTTAAGTCAACATCAATTTTCTACCCTTGATCTAAAGCAGGGTTTCTCAACTTCAGCCACTTTAAGCTGTGTGAAGTTCAACACCTGGAATCCCTCAGCCTGCTGATCTAAAGAGAACAGAAGCTCTAAACTTTCTAGAATTCCTTTGAAATACAATATGAGCTAATGAATGACGAATGATGAGCTACTGCCTCATCCTGGGACTGTCATCACAGCAGAGCATAAACACAGGCATATTTAGATAACCCACTCCTTACAAATTTTTAACATACCAACAGCTCCTTAAGACCCTCAGAGGAGAAACCTTATAGCCTAAGCTTAGCCTCTTCATAACAGTAAAAAACCTGCAAATAATTTAGTAAGTCTTATCTTTACTCCATGTAAAAGCAAATGTGATAAAATTCAAGTTGAATTAAATGCAATTAATAGAGAAATGTAAATTACAATGTTGTGCCCAACAGATGCATAATATGGATCTGGGAAACACACATTTATTATGGTTTTCCATTTATTTATTGCATTTATTTTGTAAACCTCCTGATAAAGCTTATCTATGCAGTGTGAAATCTAGATCCACAGACATCGCTAAATATTTATCTATTTTGGTAATTTGGAGATGTTTAGTTTTAAAAAGTGACCCAGAAAAGGACTTAAAATCTGTTAAGAATACATTTCCCCACTTAATCATAATATTCAAATTGCATGCTTGCACATTTTTCTTTTCAATACTTTATTTCAGCAAACCTATCTTTAGCCTAACTGCATTTTAGTTAGTCTGTTTTAGCACTCGCAATAAAAAAGTCTCCTTCAGGTTGTTCTCTTCTTCTTTTAATTATTTTTAAACCTGGAAAGAAAAAAAATGAAAGCATTTATATGAAAGCAAAGGAGATTAAATGGAAGATGAAAATATGGTCTATAACCTTTTCCTCCTATTTTTGTTTAGTGTAGATATGCCAGGGGTGGGCAATTATGGCTACTTCATTTATTCATGGACTTAAAATCCCCGAATTCTGGGAGTTGAAGTCCACGAGTCATGAAGGAGCCATAATTGCCCACCTCTGTGCTAGACTAATATATACAGAAGAAATTTGACCACAAAAGGAATTTGAGATTTTGAGAAGCTATAGCTACTCTTTGACTTACAGGCCCTCTTTCCTTCTTCCAATAAATCACAAAGGCAGTTGAGTGATCTCAGGTCAGTCACTCACTCTCAACCCTAGAAAGGAGGCAATGAATGACAAACCACTTTTGAAATCTTGCCAAGAAAACTGCAAGGACATTTCAGGGCAGTTGCCAGGAGTCAAAATCAGGTTTTGACTCACTCCTTTCCATTTTTAACAATAGACATGCTGAATTCATCGAGGGAGCTTCACATACTGGCAATTTTTCCATCAATTCACCCAAAAGGAAAAGCATTTGTATTACATTTTATTATTGTTCTACACTTCATTTTTGTTCTTATAAAAAAAGAAAAGATGCCAGGTGAGGGAACTGTTAAGATTTGTCTACATCAGGGCTGTCAAGCTCACGGCCTGCAGGCCAGATGCGTCATGCATACCTGGTTTAGCGAAGGCGGGAATAGTCATGATATGTCACTTGACACTGCTGTGATGCCACAAGTTTGACCCCACTGGTCTATATGAACCTGGAAATTAGGATGATTTAATTAGTGCATTTAAAAAAAAAAAATCATTGATATTCATCAATGTGGACCAGGGTCACACAAGTAGATTTTCTCTTTCTTTCTTTCTTTCTTT
>JAEANM010019309.1:0-12400 GCA_017656035.1 Myanophis thanlyinensis | reverse complement strand
ATTGTATTTGTTCCCGTTTTGTTTCTTCACTTCAAAATAAGATATATATGCAGTGTGCATAGGAATTTGTTCATAGGTTGTTTTTTAACTATAGTCCGGCCCTCCCAACGGTCTGAGGGACCGTGAACTGGCCCCCTGTTTAAAAAGTTTGAGGACCCCTGGTTTAAACAATGTTTTAAGTACTGTTGTATAATATCTGCTGATGCTGGAATAGAAAAAAATAGTAAATGCAATACGTTACTAAAGCACTAACTTTTTGTTTCCTATTTCTCATTTCAACTTTGTGAATGATAAAGTGGAAGAGAAGCATTCCAGTGATGCTGCTAACATGCTTCCACAGAATATTTTGTCTCAGACAAGTAGACACAACGATAGAGATTACAGACTGCCAAGGACAGAAACTCACAGTAGTTCTACCCCAGTACAACATCCCATCAAAACAGTGGTTCATCCTACTACTACTCCAAGTTCTGTTCCTCCTAGTCCATTTTCTCTACAGTCAGATCATCAGCCAAAGAAATCATTTGATGCAAATGGGGCATCTTCTTTATTAAAACTGCCTACACCCACTTCTTCCATCCCTTCACAAAAAACAGAAAGAAAAAGTTTGTCAGGTGCGTATTAATCTATTTTGTATTGAATACTGGGGCTGAAATGTATCCTTAAAATAATAGTCTGCTCTGTCTTAATAGGAAACCTGAAGTTTTCTGTTAACTACAAACTTCGTACTTCTATGTGTGCATTTTAGTACAAAGTAGTAAAGCTCATATGCCCTATTGCTGAATTCATTAACTTCTAGGAATTTCAATATAGAAGTATTCTGTATGAGAAAACGACCTTGGCATTCCTCTTTCTTCGGTCTGCTCCTATGCATGTGATATGATATACTGATCATGTGATAAGTTTCAAGGGACGTCTTCATTTTCAAGATACATTTTTAAATATAACATGGAGTTTTGTGGAAGAGTGGCTAGAAAAATCCTAGTGAATCTCTGTAGATAATATTTTGAGTTTGCTATTATTAATTTTATTTTCTCCATTAATTCACTGGTCAAGTTATTACAGTTTTAATGTTACTAAAATAATGAAATATATTTAGGCTGATATTGCACGTATTACAGTTCCCAATTTTTGTCTCTTTTCATTATCTTTGATTTCAACATTTCTGGACATTTAGCTCTAGTTCTGAACCGTAAGCAAAAAGTGCAATAGCTCAGAGTATCTCTCTGTGTATTCTGGAGCCCCCCCCCCTTATGGTCACAAGTGTGGATGGCCGTTAAGTGAAATAGCCTCACTTAACAACTATTCTTTGTTCTCCCAAATGCCCCCAGTAAACAAACATCTGGGTTGTTAAGAGGAACATGGAGTTCCTCATGGGTGGGTGGGAGCTCTGAGGCACAATATCCTGCTGGTACCATAAATGAGGTAGACAAGCAGCAAAAAGCTTTGCAATGCTAGAAGCAGCCCAGCAAGGGAGGAATGCCAGAGAGGCTTCCAAACAAGCCTCTGTGCTTGGCTGATGATGAAGCCATGCTTGTGAGCTGGGCCTCTGCCTTGATCTCTTCAGAGACTGAAAATGTCTCTTGGTTCTTGCTAGTTTTCAGGAGCCAATTGCCTGCATATGAAGACAATCTTCCCAAAACATTTTACTTGTTTAATCCTGTCCCTCAAAGAAACCCATATTTCTTAATAAAGAAAACAGAAAAAAGCTGGGGGTTTTCCAGCTTTTCCAACCAACTTGTTTTTTTCTTTCCTCCCCCCCCCCCCCCCAAAAAAAAAAAATTAGGTAATGAAACTAAACATTTTGTCTTTACCCTCCAATCTTGATCCCTTTTAACTACCCTGGAAAGTGGGTGACAAAATCCATGAGGTACTTACCTCGATGAGTGACTTCTAGGCTGAAGAGGAAGGAAAGGAAGCAAGGAATGTCTGGTCAGCTAGAGCACAACATTTGCAATAAATGCCAGCTGAGACAGAAGCTGGGTCCTTGGAAAGCTTTTTGCTGTTTGTCTGACTCTCTTTAGAGGAGTCCAGCAGGGTCCTAAAGGGAGCCAGGCAGCAGCAAAAAGCTTTCCAAGGACTCAGTGTCTGCTGAAAAGTAATGAAAAAATAAATAAAGTTCAGCTAGCTAGAGAACAACACGTGCAGCAAATGGCCTACCGCAGCAATTGAGTCCTTGAGACCCACCTTCTGTTCCTGCTGGCAGTTTAAAGGAAATGTGTGCTAGCTGATCAGAGAAAAATTTTCTTTGCTTGTTTCCTTGATTTCCTTTACTCTTCAGCCCGGCAGTCACTCATCATGGTAAGATGTGTAGTAAATTTAGCAAATGAGTTGGTTAAAATGGATCACTATTGGAGGGCAGAGATGGAGAATTTAGTATCAGGACTTAATGCGGGGGTGGGGTGGGAGCAGAAAGATCAACAAGTTTGTTCTCCCCAGTTTCTTTTCTGTTTAGTTCAGCGCTAAATAGATGTAATAGTCTGACTTTGCAGAAAACAGTATATTCCTATCTTCCAAGCCAAAAATACTTATGTTCATAATTGATAAATTTGTCTTATGTATCATCTTTGTTATTCTATTTTGAAAACTTGTTTTAAATTTGTTACATGATTCTAGTTTATGGAAGAACTGTAAATGGGCTGAATTTCCAGCCATTTCTAATAATGATAGTACTTTACATTAGCATACAAATAGTATGTTGTTTTCCAGTAGATAAAATCTGAGAACAAGGAGTTTAGATTTACTAGTTCTTGAATATATCAAGATATGAAACAATTGTTAATGATTGCTTTGCTTTATAGCTTGCCATTAATCTTACATTTATCTTTGTAGCAGGAAATAGTTAACAAAGCCTTCATTGATAAGTGAGTGGGAATGAGGTAGCTAAATGCAGAGGGATGTTCATTCGCATGTCATGTTTTTGTCTATACTTTTCTGTAATTAGTTTATAACGTTAAGTGTTTTGTAGTTAAAGATGTGTACTACTGAGATGTCAACTACTTACTGATTACTATTCTTTTTAAGATCAGTACTAGGTGGGCAGTTATGTGCCCAAAATTGGATATAGTATTAAGGTGCTCAGACCAATGCAAAACAACACATAATTAGAGGAATTACTTGTCTTAAAACAGTTTGTTAATCACTATTTAAAGTTATAAAAACACTTAAAAAGTGACTTATGGACGTTTTTCACACTTATAACAGTTGCAATCTATGCCATAACCCATGGTCACATGATCAAACTTTGGATACTTGGCAACTTGACTCATATTTTGCAGTATAGGATATTGCAGTATCCTAGGGTCATGAAATTCCCTTTTGCGACCTTCTAATAAGCAAAGTCAATGTGGAAGCTAATCAACAACCATGATACTAATTTAATAACTGCAATGATTCACAGCCACTTTGGCAAGAAAGGTTGTAAAATGGGGCAAAATTCAGTTAACATCCCACTTAGCAACAGAAATTTTGGGCTCAATTGTGATCATAAAACAAAGATTACCTATATTCGCATTTGAGATTTGTGAACAATACTTTGATAGATGCAATTTAAAATTGAATTTTCTGTTTAAAGAACCATATTATTAATAATTAATTTTTAAAATCCTTTTCGAAGTAATATTCTAAATCCAGGGAGCTCCCCCCTTGCATTGGTTTTCTGTTTCCTAAGTGCATAATATTTATTTTGTTAGACTTTAGTTTTGTTGTTTCACTAACCTATTGAAATAACTTTCAATTATATTTCTATGGTTTTATTGTACTCAAATTATTTCAGTCCACCTCCTGCACTCATTTTATGTTGCCAATTGTTTATTTGACTTAGTGATTAATAATGTGAAAAGAGTACAGGGCCCAGTAATAAAATTTGTGAAGTCCTGGTGGATCTCCTATTTTTATTTTGACAAGAAACCATTAGTGAGCACACTTCTACGTAGGTACTTACTACACGTCCCAGCTCACACATAATTGTATGTGACGAAATGTGAACAGCATGTGGTGATTTATTCTGTGCTTTTAACTAACCGTAGTTCAAACATTGCTTAAATCAGTTGATTCAACAGTATGTTACAGCCAGTTATAGTCTTATATAATAAAGTGCCTTTGTAATAAGAGGTCCATGCCCTATAACATGAGCCCTCAACCCCTGGGTTCTGGACTGGCACTGATCCACAGCCAACCAACAAGCAAGTGAAGCCCCATCCACTTAAATGCAGGGTCAAGGCAGTGTGTGAAACCCTGCCCCCTCAATCCTTGGAAAAATTGCCTTCTGTGGAACTAATCCATGGCATCCAAAAGGTTAGTGACTACCGTCTTATAATGACACTAATCTCTACACAATCAGTTATAGGTGAGAATTTATTTTAAAGCACGTTCATAGTCCCTTGTGAAAAATTGGCATTTTAGTGGTTATTACATTTTTTGTAGTGCTTTGATTCCAAGTTACATATCTGTTCCAAAGACCCAGAATACTAAACTGTGATACAATGATTCAGATATCAGTAAAACTAAATAACTCTTGACTTAATAGTCAAGTTACACAGAAATAAATCAGACACCAGCAAATCCTTCAAGTATTGGATATGCTTATAAGTAAAGCATGTTATGTTAAAATAGTATCTTTTTTCTAATTAGTAGGAGCTGATGATAAAGTGATAGCAACAAAATATGCAAGGTCTAGTATAACATACAAAATTTTGGACCTACACCAGAAAGCATAGCAGGTTCTTGTATAAATCAGCTAGCAATCAAAAGTATGACACAGATACGATGAGCCAAGCCTTCTCAATTGTGAGACAACAATGAAATCTGCATACATTACTTAAATGGAAATAGAATATTTCAACAACTTTTAATGAACAGTTTTAAAGGGAATAGAACTGTTTTAGACTGGGGAACCCTGTAACTGACAGCCTTGAACTCAATGTGAGATACAAAAGGGGATGATCAGAATAGAACCTTGCACTATGCTTTATCCATCGATCAGTTTAAAATGGGAAGAACAAGGGAACAATTTCACACTTAATCTGAAATTGTGCCTCGTCAATTAGAAATGGCCTATATCATGTCAAACAGAATAGGTAGGAACAGATGAATAAATTTGAAAGTTGTCAGTATATGCATGGTAGTTGAACTTACAATACAAAATCATCATAGAGGAAAAATATATAAAGAAAACACAAGACCCCATTCTGAACTCCTATTGGCAATGGGAAAGTTCAAGAAATGATACTTCTACATGTTCTGTAAAATAGGTTAGTTTGAAACCACTGAAATTTACCTTTGCGGCCAAAGGAACATAACTAATATATAGTAAGATTTGATGATCAGAGCTACATCTCTAATAGCACTGATATTACTGATAAATTTGCCTTGGCTATTAATTATATGTGCTTAACCATGTTAGGATAGCTATTGATGATTGACCCACTATCTACACTAAAAACTGGTTCCAAACTTCCAGTACTCTGTGAAGTAAAATTATTTTAACTTTAATTCCTGTCAATTTGAGATTGTGTTCCTGTTTTCTTCATTTTTATTTAATATTGAAAACATTGCCTTCTAGAATCTTAGTCACACCCTTAATAGATTTAAAGGTTTCTGTTATGTTCCTCTTTCCTTTCTGTCCTTCAAGCTGTACATATTCAGTTCTTCCAATTTTTCCTGATATGTTTTGACTCTCAGACCTTGAAAGAAAGACCTTTCTTTCTGCCCTAGGGGAGAAACATTTGCTTTTTCCTAGAATTGAACTTTCAACTTTCCAAGTGGGAGGCGAGTGTCTTCACCACTGGGCCAGCACACTATCATCTTAGTGAAACCAAAAGAGCAAAATATTCAATAAAATAAGGATTTGCTCATATTTTAAAAATGTATTCTAAAAGTTTTGGTGCTATTTGATTAAATGAGCTTCTGTTTTGATTCAGGCAATGATGTTATATTGCTGTTGCTGTTTCATTGCTGTTCATTGATGCTACATTCAAGTTGGATTGTTAACTGCTTTCTGCTTGCATAAATTCACTATCATCCAATGAGTATTTTATTTTGAACTTTATTCAATAATATTATTTTCTTTGGTCAGCTATTTTGGGAAATTAAAGTTCAGTCACATGATAATTTTACAATAATAATTGACAAATTGATAATATGTCAAACTATTTTATATACATTCTCTCTCTGGACCACTTATGAGGGAGCAGAAGAGGTACAAATGGTGAGGTATGCATTTCAGGAAATGCAACTTTATGTCCTTAAAACCTATCTCCTGATGATATCTTATGAAGGGGTGGGACTTCAATTTCCTGTAACTGATATATGGTAGGTGACAGCAGGTTTTTTTTTTTTTGAAAAAGTAACCTTTCCCCTTCATTTTCAGAATCTTTGGACAAATCTCTTTCACACACCTGTACAACTCCTTCTACATCATCTGCTTCTGGATTAAATCTACCTTCTGCACCAGTTTCATCTGCTTCTACTGTCCCTGTTTCACCTGTCTCACAATCACCAATTCCTCCATTACTTCAGGATCCCAATCTCCTTCGACAGTTACTGCCTGCTCTTCAAGCCACCTTGCAGCTTAATAATTCTAGCGTAGATATAGCCAAAATAAATGAAGGTAGGTTGGTTTTATTATTTTTTTAAATTATCCAAATGTATTGATTGGGGAATTCTACTTTTATAAGAAGATACAGTATTAAAAATGAAATAAGATTAGTATATTGTTAGAAATTTGTAAAAGTCTTGTTAATTACACTGCATTACTTAAGATAGTGCTCTATAATATTTGGAAACACATTTTGAATCCAATATTTCCAAAGGAATTGTGTGAAAGGGATCAGAATCCTACTTTTGATTATCTTTCAGAAAACACGTCTTCTTATTCTTTCCCTTTTAAAAACCTAGTGTCTATCTTAAAACATTAGAAACCACCAACGGTCTCTATACAGCTATTATTTTACTTCTCACATTTGCTAACTATATCTTCATGATTAGTAGCTTCTTGATAAGTCTGTTGTCCATGAATTATCCAATATCTTTAAAGCCATTAAAACTAGTAACTTACCATATATGTTGATGAATTCAGAAGATTAACAAATAAATTGTGCACTTAATATCTTGCACATTAATTTTGTTTGCTTTGCATGTCCTTCTGTCAGTGTCATTGGATGAACTAGATTTTTTATGAGGAAAAAAAATCTATCCATTTTAATCCTATTTTAATCTAGTACAATTCCAATGAAAAAGAAAAATAAGAGATCTCAAAAGAAGTCAGCATGGCTGCACAAAGAACTCTGATAATTGAAAGACAAAAACTCAAGTATAAAAAAATAGAAAGAGGGGCACTTGACTAAGGTAGAATATCAGGAAATAGCCCGAACCTGAAAATATGAAGTCAGGAAACCTAAAAATGAACTAAGACTTGCAACAAAAGTAAAAAAATAACAACAACACCTGCCCAAACTTACTTTCAACATGTAAAAAAAAAAAGTCAAGAAAACAATTAGTCTACGAGTGAGAAGGTGACAAGCAGCAGGAAGAAAGTAGAACCGCTTAATTCATTTTTTGCATCTGTCTTTACACAAAAGGGAAAAAGTAGTACAGCCTATAAAAAAAATCCTCTGCAAAATGCAGATTAAGAATGTAAATCAAAGTAATCAAGAAAATGGTAAGAGAACACCTATCTACTCTAGATGTTCAAATCACAGGACAAGATGGATTATACCTCAAGATTCTGAAGGAATTGGCAGACATGATCTCAGGACCAGTGGACCACATCTTTCAAAAGATCAAAAGAGTGCAGGAAACTACCAGATGACTGGAAAAGATCTGATATAATTCTGAACTTGAAAAAAGGGGAAAATGGATCCTGGAAACTACAGACTTATCACACTGACCTCAATACCTGGGAAGATTCTGGAAAAGATAATCAAGTAACAAATCTGTCAACACTAGAAACAAAGTCATAAGCAGAAGCCAACATGGGTTTGTGAAAAACAGATCATGACAAATTTTTTTGCAAAGAACTGCATTCTTTGACAAAGTGACAAAATTAGTGGACTGGTGAAATACTATAGATATAATTTACTTGGCCTTCAGGATGTCATTTGATAAAATAGATCATAACCTATTACTTGATAAGATAGAAAAATGTGGGTTAGACACATTGTCACTGGCTGATCAACCTCACTTAATATATAAGTTCTTAATGGAACTGCATCTACATGGAAGGAATTATACACTAGTGTGTACCCTAAAGCTCTGTCTTATGCCCTTAGTACTCTTATATCCTCATCAGTGATTTAAATGAAGGGATAGAAGATGAATTTATCCAATTTGCAAACAACACCAAGCTGGCAGGAATAGCCAACACTCTTCAAGAAGGATCTTGATAGTCTTGAACACTGGGCGCTATCTAACAAAATGAATGGTGAGAAAAGTAAGGTTTTACCTTTAGACAAGAAAAATCAAATACATAGGTATAGAATAAGTGGTATCTAGCTCAAATACTAGTAACTGCAAAGGAGATTTTGGAATCCTAATGGACAATCGTGTACATATGAGCCAGCACTGTGCTGCAGCTGCCAAAAAAGCAATGCAATGCTAGGCTGCATTAACAGAGAAAGAATTAAGATCACATGAAGTATTAATACTGTTTTATAATGCCTTGGTAAGACCACATTTGGAATATTGCATCCAGTTTTGGTCACCATGATATAAAAAAATGTTGAGACTCTAAAAAAAAAAGTGCAAAGAAGAGCAATAAAGTTGATCAGGTGACTGGAGGCTAAAATATATGAAGAACAGTTGCAGGAATTGGTTATGTCTAGTCTAGTGAAAAGAAAGACTATGGGGTGACATGATAGCAGTATTCCAATATCTAAGGGGTTTTCACAAAGGGAGTCAACCTATTCTCCAAAGCACCTGAAGGCAGGACAAGAAACAATAACCCTAAACAAGGGGAGAATAAACCTAGAACTAAGGAAATTTTCCTGACAAAACAATCAATGAGATGAACTGTCACCAGAAGTTGTGGTTGTTCCAACACTGGATGTTTTTAAGAGGAGATGGGACTAATATTTGTCTGAAAGGGTGTAGGGTCTCCTGCTCAAGCAAAAGGTTGGACTAGAAGACCTCCAAGTCTGTTACTCTGTTATTATTCTATTCTCTTAATCACCTTCCAAATTAAAAAGATCCCTAAATAGTTTTCCCTATTGGGAAGGTGTTGTGATCATTTTGTTAATTTACTTTTTCGTTCAGAGAATGACTGACAGCATATAACTTTAAAATAGTTCAGAGAGAAGCATTTGCATCCTCTCTGAGGATCAGGAAGTATAGAAATATTACCTATATATTATTTGCTCCCTTTACAAACATTCTATTACTTAACTGATGTTGGGGTAGGAATCTCACGTCTCTGATGTGTGTATCTGCTATCACAGCAGAAACTTTCAGAAGGGGAGGGAAAACCATTGTGTATATATATTTAATTGCTAAGTTGGTCATAAATATATAAAACACTTCAACTTGCTTTGGTTTAGGGAACACTTTCATAATCTTCATTTGTATATTAGTTCTTACAGCTGCTGTGACACAAGCTTCTCTGCAGTCCATTCTTCATAAAATTCTCACTGCCGGACCATCTTTTAATATAAGTACCCTGATTACTCAAGCAACACAGCTTTCTACACAAGGTAATTTGAATGCTTCTTGTTGCTGTCTTTGTGAAGTTGGATTACTTTCTAGAGAAGCACTGTTTATATCTATATAAGTTTATCTGAGGTAATTGTGGGAAATAATAAATGCTCTTATAGCAGCCAGAATAAATATATTCAGTAACAGAAATGATAACAATGTAAAATTTTGTGCAATAGTTTTATCCAATGATTACCCTGCTGATTTGATTATCCACTGACAGCTAAATTACCATTTCCAAATTATTTGGCTTGATTTGATTTGTGATTATACTATTTATTACCTTTTAACTTTTTTTCATATAGTACTTAAACAGGAACACTTAAAACTAATAATGAGCAGAGAGTCAGTTTGACGTAAAGGCCAAACCTAGAAACCAGGAGATTGTGAATTCTGGTTTTGCCTTATGCACAAAGCCAACTTGGAGATTTTGAGCTAGTCAAATGTTCTCAGCCTAGGAAGAAAGTAGTGGTAAATCACTTCCAAAAATGTTGGCAAGAAAACTTCATGGATTTTGCAAGCAATTAACAAGAATCAAGATTGATTCAAAGGCACATAAAGTTTTTTTAAAAGATTAGATTTTTGCTTTGTATTATAAAGGACTTTGCATTTCATATAAAGTCCTATTAATCTTGTTGAATAATTTAACAATTAGAGTTAAAGAACAGCAGGCCACCAGAGGGCCATAGTTTCTTATAAATGCCTCATACTTTGTGTCCATGCAACCTTTAGAGTTACTAAGTCATGGGAGGTCCGGAGGCCTGGTCTGGTTTGCGGGCGCTTAGATCAGGGCTGTCCTGGAAACAGCAAAGGACCAGCCCATAGAGTTTCTACTAGCAAAAACAGAACTCGTGAGGGCTGTGTACGGCCCTCCTGAGCTCTGTTTTCGCTGGCAGAGGGTTGCAGGAGGCAGTTGCAGCCGAAAACAGCTCAGGAGCTGGTTTTCATTGGCAGAGCTCTCAGGTCACCACAGGTACTCCAACATGCGTGACGTTGAGATGCCCATGTCCACCCTGGCCATGCCCATTCCGGGCCCCCATGGTCAAACACAACCCTGGTGCGGCCCTCAATGAAATTGAGTTTGACATCCCTATACTACATATTTCAGATTAACTTTTTAACCAAGATAAAGATGACATGTTCTGTGTATTTTGTTCACAAATAAGAAAAACTTTTATAAATTTAAGATAGGAATAAGAATATTTAACTTAAAAGTTTGACTTACAATATGGAAACAAAATTAATCTTCATGCAATTTCCCAGTTATTTGTTATACTCATTTCTACGAGAAATAGAATACACTCTATGTGTCTAACAGGTACACCCTGCATGTGAAGATCATATCCTATCTTGGGTCTGTGTAATAGGTGAATTCTTGGTTATCGTTAGAAATCCTCTTTAACATTGAAATCAAGACTTGCCTCTGTATGTGTAATGGGCTGTGTCAGTAACCTTGAGAGACAAGTGGAAGAGTGCCGCCTAGACAACGATCAGATAAGCAAAATCTGAATCCAAAGTGGAAATGTAATTTGAGTAAGCATCTTAAAGTTGGCCCTCACAAGTTCTCTGGAATGTAAAAGGAGAAAGGTTTGCAAGATTCTATTATTCTAACATTGTGATATAAATGATACGAATATTCATAATTTTTGAGTTTTGGTCTAGTCTATCTCAAAGGGCTGATGATATGTAAAAAGTATATCTGTTCAGAGGTATATGCAACCTGGTTTAAAGTAAAGTTACTGTTTATGAAATAGAGAAAATACATATATATTTCCAGATGCTTCTAGTACCTAGGATTGGGTGGTTTTTATTATATTAATCTAATTAATAGAAAACAACATGCAGGTAATATTTGCTTAGTGACAGTAATTGGGACTGGAATTTTGTTTTAAGTGATGCAGTTGTAAAGTACTACATCATGCTAATTATAGCCATTCCTGTTGCCAACGGTTAAGTGAAGGTTGTGGGTCACTAAGTGGGAACCTTATGTGACTATAATTTGTGACTTCCTGCTGCCTTCCCAAAATTACAACTCTTAGGGAGCTGGCAAGCAGGTTTATTGGTAGGTGAGTACTGTAGAGTGAGGTGTGGGATTGCTATAGTGAGTGTATTTGAGGAGGGGTCGCTGCTATGCTGAATAAGTGCAAATGGTACTGCAGAATGAGTGTGTGCTATGGAGAAAGAGGTCTCTGGGATGTCATACACTACAGTGGGCTCCTCAGGAGAAAAAACAGGAATGGCTTACAAACTTCCTTGCCGATTTCCTGATTGACTTTGCTTGTGGGAAGTTGGAAGGAAGGTCACAAATGGTGATGACGAGACTATGGGATATTGTGACCATTCTAAATATAAACTGGTTGCCCAACGCCTGGATCATGATCATAATCAAATGACTATGGGGGCACAGCAACAGTTAGAACATGGAGGACCAGTAATAGATACTACTTATTCAGCATAGTCACAACTTTGAATGGTCACTGAATGAGAAGTTATTAACTGAGGAGTACTTATATATATAAAGTATACACAACAGTATTAACAATACAGCTTCAAGATTTAATTAATTAATTAATTAATATACCGCCCCCTCTCCCTCAGGACTCGGGGCGGTTTACAGCCAATAAAAAACAAGCATGATACAAAAAATACAATTAAAACGATTAAAATAATTAAATAAACGGCTGATTAAATCATTTTAAAATTCAGTTTAAAT
>JAEANM010019308.1:0-12400 GCA_017656035.1 Myanophis thanlyinensis | reverse complement strand
GCCAGCCATGCTGGCTCAGGAATTCTGGGAGTTGAAGTCCACGAGTCATGAAGGAGCCGTAATTGCCCACCCCTGATATAGAGGAATTCAGTTCTTTTGATCCCAGCATATAACCATCATAGAACAACCTTCCAGAAAGGAGTTTGAGACATCAACACATGACATATTTAATGGAAAAAATAGGACTGATGATAGGGAGGAGATAACTGTAAAGGGTTGGCAATGTAAGAATCTAAGACCTTTCTGAACTGGATCCAAAAAGAAGCAGAATCATACCAGAGTTTCATATAGTAAATATGCCTTTAACTTAAATACGCCTCCTATATTTCTACGTCAGTCAAGACATTCAGTGGTGAGGAGTATCTTGGGCAACTGGAATGAATAAAAGAACAAGGGAATCTGGGAAATGAATTTGTAAAGGGAAGTATGAAACTATTTCATCACTTTAAAGCTGGATTGCAAAAGTCACTGCCACTTCAAAGTTTACTGAGGTTAATTTAAACCAGACCACTAAAATTAAGTTCCTCTGAATCAGGAAGATAGGAGTCCTTTGAACAATTCTATGTTTATCAGTTATTTTTTTTAAAAAAACTTCCTTTTGTTTCAGCTAATGATCACATTGAAGTCACTCTTATCCCCACTCAATCTCCCCATGGCACATGGGATTAACATGATTAAGGGTAAATTCACCCAAATATTTTTTTAAGGGCCAGAGCAGTAGCATTTAGAGTTAGCCACAGATACCCATAGGCAGGAAGTCAGAGACCAAACTGTAGTTTTCCACCAAACATCTGCAAACTCCTTTGAGTTCAAATCACCTTTTATGTCCTATGATTTAAGTCATCTTTAATGTCCTATCTGTACCCTATGCCCCGCTCGCCCCAAAGAGGAATGGTGGGATTCAATTTTTGAATCAGCCATACTCTATATGTTGCTTGTCTACATAGGCATATAAAATATGCACAAAATCCAATTACATTTTCATTGTTCAAATGTAGAATTGTGTAAATGACATTTCCATCAATGGAACTGTCCTTGTTGATAAGACCAGTACAGCCATGTTTGTCCTCTTGGAATAAGTTACAAGTTAAAATTCTGGGAAACTTTAGAAAAGAGGAAAGGGAAAATCCTGACAGTTTACACAATGTTAAGACACTTGCATGTATAATTAAGTCAATGGAAACAAAATTGTGAACATTGTAAACAGTAAAACATCACTCAATAAGGTCAACCTGATTATTGAAACACCATTATATGAGTTCACATAATATATTCAATTATAAATTGATCAAATGATGTGAATTTGAACAACATCCTAAAGCAAGAAGCATACACTGACACATGAAGTCTAACCAACATTAATCAAAAGTAAATTTGACATGTTTTACAAATGAATCCATTAAGGATTGATCTAATTTATTTATTAGGAATAAATTAAGAATGTTTTGTGAATAAATAGAACACATCCATAATGTGTAAAAGGACTGTTAATTTTATGAAGGATTAACTTCATAAATGGATAAATCCATTTCACAAATAAGCTACATCCAACAGAAAAAGAACTTTACTTGTCTTTGTCGCCTCATCTGTGCAACCTGAGAGATCAAGATCTGTCGATCAAGTAGTTCCATCCGCTGTTGCCTCTGTATATCAATAGTTGCTCCCATTCCAACTCCAAATTCACTAGAGGGCTCCACCGATGAAAAAATTGGTTCAAGAGTCCGAGCAAATAACTTTGCTATGCCAGAAGGCACACAAAGTATGCGGTACACTTTTAAAAGACTACTACTGTAGCACATTCCAGAAATCTAAAAGCAAAGAGAAATAAAGAGATTAAAAAATTGACATATTGACAGAGAAATTCAAAGACTAGGATTAGTTCCCTCAGCAAAATCTACTGGATGTCAAAAATGAATTACTTCTAATTCCAAAGCAAAACTTCAACGTTTTTAGTATTCGGTCCCTCCACATTAAGGAATCACGGACACATTATGATAAATGTACAATCTAGTTCTAATCTGGTACTAGAAGTAAAGTATGAGATATGTAGTATTGATTATAAGAATTTTGTTTGTTCAAAAACTGAGAAGGTTTTGTAAATACTCATCTGAGATTCATTTTGCCATTTGCCAAGAACTTTGGCTTTGAATAGTTCAGTTGCCGCAGGGACAAAATTATTTCCCTGCCAACTAGCAAATTTGTTGATTGCTAGAAATCCTTTTTGTGCTTTCATAGTTGATGACCACAGCATGTTGAAGATGGGAAATGAATACTGTACTCACTTGCTCAATAAGTCTGCCATTAACTTTCCAACTTGATAATTATCAGAGTACCTTGTTGGAAAACTCCTCCAGTGTTTTTTATTTTTGAGGAACTTTGGTGATTCTATTCCAATTCATAAGGATGTATTCTAACCCACCCACCTCCAATTACTTAATCTGTACATTAACAATATTGTTGTTTTTATCAATCCAGGTTTTCATTCTCATTCCTCATCTGTTGTCCAATCCCCATACTTTTGTATGAGAATGATGTAGCAATTCTTTTCACTTCAAAAACTGGGCTGTGTAAAGATTTCAAGGAGCTTTCAAAGACTGTGATAACGTCACAGCTCCACATGGAAATTTATTAATATTTTTCTGCCAAAGATATAATGCTAGGCACCGATTTATTATAGAATATCCATTCTCAAATCTTGCCTGTTCAGCACTGTAATACAGAAGATGTAAGAGTTTACAAATTCCAGAGAGAAAACTAATTGGATGGCAGATTGACTCCTTTCCTATGTATTGGGAGAGGGATGGAATTGAGCTCGTTTTTAGGAATTACATATGTAATATGCATGTGCACCTTTGAGTCATTTTTAAAAAAATCTGATGACTCTCTGGACAAGTTCCTACAGCTTTGTTGGCAAGATTTCTTAAGTGATTTGCCATTGTGTGCATCATAGGACTGAAAGAGACTGGTCCATGTCATGCAGTTGGCTTTATGCCTCTGGTGGGACCAGAACTCAGTGTCAGAATTAAATGACTAACACCCAGCTATTTTAAAAGCACTACCAATTTTTTCATTTATAGCCTTAACTTAGAGAAATCTTTTGGTCCTTTCTATGCGATGTTAGTTTAATAGGGTTTCCCCTTTTATATATTTATGGATTATATATAATTACTTAGACATGTATTAATGAATTTCTTAAATTCTATGACTTAGTCTGGTACTGTAAATAAATAAAAATAAATGAGTGTGGTTATTGAAACAGGAGGAACAGCCCTGCCATTTTGAATTTTAAAAAATCAGAACTTCTTTTATTTACTATTGTTTGATGATTTAGCTGTTGATTAAAATTTCCAACAGAGAGAACTATAGGATACAGGGTAGAATCAGGTCACTGCTGTTCAAAAAAGGAAGGTGGGTATATCATGTATGATCACAGAAATATTAATATCTGAAAATACGTGGGAAATTATTTGATGTGACAAGTTAACTTTTTAATTTCGTGAAACTATTGATTAAATGCTGTTATTTTAATAAAGTATACTTGAATTTAACAGAATAGTATATGAAGGAGAATGGTATTCTACCATTTTACACATTTTAATTAATTTGAATTTTATTAATTATTGCCATATAAGAAAACAAAATTGAGGACATTGTTTATGTTCCTTTATTTAATTTTTTATCCTTTCATCAGAACTAAGTATGTATTTATTTTAATACACATTTTGTACGCTAATGTTCTAGTATATACCATCCCATCCCAAACTTAACCTTACAAAAAAGGAAGTGGTTGTGGCTTTGTTTTCACTTCCGACAAATCAAACAGACGTTCTCCACTGCGTGATACATGACAGAGATGCCACTTGAATTTTTTTGAATAAATCCCTGTTGTTTATTCAGTTAAAATTATCCACCTTCTTCTAAATAATTGTGAAGAAGCAATTAAATTGTGTCAAAGCCATTGCTGTGTGTATGGAAAAAACCCTGTTCTCTCAAACCGTTATTTTAAATTTTTAGCACATTCCTCATGACTCATAAAATTATATTCTAGTAACATATTTACTCCTCCTTTTATTCTTAGAACTCAACTACTGTTCAGTACAGATAGTACTTGACTTATGAGCACAACTGAGCCCAAATTGTTGCTAAATGAGAAGTTTGTTAAGTGAGTTTTGCCCCATTTTACAACTTTTCTTGCCACAGTTAAGTAAATCACTTTGTTAAATTAGTAATACGGTTGTTAAGTGAATCTGACTAACCCCCCTCCCCCATTAACTATGCTTGTCCCAATAGGTCACAATAGATGATCACATGATCCTGGGACATGCAACCATCATAAATACTTGTCAAGTATTCAGTGTAAATCACATGACCATGGGGATGCTGCAATGGTCATATGTGTGAAAAATGATCACATATAAGTCACTTTTTTTCAGTGCTGTTGTAACTTTGATCACTAAATGAACTGTTGTAAGTCGAGGGCTACCTATATTACAGTACTAGACCATTCTCATTTGATTTAGACGTTATCAATACTGTACTATGGTATAGACAAATATAAAAGATAAAGAGTTTAAACTCCTCCCATGTGATGCTTAGCTCTCAGTCCAACTCATACAACTTTGGCAAACTATTTTTTCAGATTATACACAGGTTACTTTTCAGACTGTATAAAACTTTCACCTTCATTTGTGTATTATTTTTTAAATGATTATGTTGTTTTATTTCTGTTTATTGTCCAAGTTGCTTGTGTGAGATGGTTGTCTGAATAAATGAATGAGTAAATAAATAAGCAATCAACAAGCATGCAAGATTAGTTATTGGACTGCTAACTGCTTCACTGGAGGACCAAAAATTTACATTGCTATTTCTGCAATTACAATTTAGTGAATGGCTAAGTTGACTAAATACAGCTTGTAGCTATTAAGATTGTAGGCTGAGCAGGGACAAAACTAGCCAGAGAAATGATTGAAGCCTGGCAAATGGGCCCCTTGTCTGTCAACAGGAATGCTGATTTGCACCAGCTTATCAAATACTTAGGAGCTGAGGGCACAGCAACATGAGGAAACAACAATCAACTACTTATCAGCTGACCATCAATAGCCAATCAACAGCTAAAAGTTACACACAACCAGGCACCACATAAATACTATGCATAGAATGCAATATCCTAGAGATTGAGAAATTCCCCAAGGAAGGGGTTCCAGCATGAGTCCAAAAGTTGGGAAGAACAAACCTCTGGTCCCGCTGACTGACTCAGAATGGATCCTGCAACATTATCCTGGAACATGTATATATTTGCCTTCATTCATGGGACTAAGTTTCTTACTTTCCCTATATTCATGGTATTTATGTTTTCAAAATATTTCAAGTATTTTGTGCAAATAAACACTTTTACAGTTACAATTCATCACCTGAAGAATACAATAAATCCTGAAATAACGATAAACAATTTTGCCTATACAACCTTCTTAAAAATTAGTAAAGCACATTAAAACTTTTGAATTTACACAACCTGCTTAACTGGATCAACAATAGGATAGTACAAGGCTAGTTTTATCTTCTAAATAGTCTTGGCTCTGGATAGCAGCCAAACCCATCAACTCTAACACAAACAACACACAGACTCACCTAACCACCTGACTCCATGCTTGGGAAAAAATACACCCTTCTGAAAAAACAGCAGGTTTAGGGCTGATCTAACCCTGAATAGGAATTATGTTCCCAAGGGCAGTGCAGCCACAGAAAAGGCATGCTCCCTGAACTTATCAGATGACATCCTTATGTGATGGAACTCAGAAAGTGTCCCTTCTGGTGGAGCAGACAGAGACAACTTGAGAAAGACAATTTCTCAGATATCCTGGCCTATGTCATGAACAGCTTTGCAGATGACAAGCAGAACAATGAATTGCATTCAGAAACCAACTGGGAGCCGGTGCAGCTCCCAAAGCAAAGGCATAACATGTGTGTACCAAAGGACACCCATAATTATTATTTGCACTGTTGCATTCTGCCTCAACTGCACCTTCAGATATTCTTCCAACAGCAGCTCCATGTAGAACACGCTACAGGTAGGCCTTGGCTTACAACAGTTCATTTAATGACCGTTCAAAGTGACAAGAGCACTAGGGAAAAACCCCTGACCACTTCTCACATTTAACGACCATTGCAGAATAGTCACTTGATCCAAATTCAGACACTTGGCAACTAACTCATATTTTTGACGGTTGCAATATCATGGAGCATGGAATCACCTTTTGTGACCTTTGCCAAACAAAGTCTGGAGGGATCTGAGGAAGCCAGATTCACTTAATAACTGTGTTAGTAACTTAACAGTGATTCACTTAACAACTGTGGCAAGAAAGACTGTAAAATGGGGCAAAATTCACTTAACAATTGTCTTGCTTAGCAACAAATGGGCCGAATTATATCTCATATCCATTTCTGGATTGTGTTTCATATCCAGGCATGAAATCTAACTGAAAGGGGTGGAGAAACTTCTGAAGCTGCAGAACAGGTCGGAGACCAGCAAAAACCATCTAACATACTGGGGTCTAGCAGTGGTTTCTTGAGAAGGGACCACGTCCTGCTTAAGCACTGAAAGAACCAGCCTCTCTCAAGATGTATTCACAATTGCCAGAAACCACCCACGTTACCTCCAAGAAACCTTAGTTAACCAGGAGGAGCATGGGTCTAGTTTCTTACCCATGATTAATGTTGACTCTACTTTTAAAAATGTCTGTTACCATCATGCTTCATTTTCATAAAAGGAAAACTTAATGAGTCATTTGATAAGGGACAGTCATTTCGTATCTACATACTTAGATATTAAGCTTCAAAATCTGAATTTTGTGTTTTGAATTTAAAAGGCAAACTTGCAGACAAAACAATGCAGGAAGTTCCGATCGTCATTCCAGAAATTTACTTCATAGTTATTCATGATAGATAAAACTAGTCCTTTGGCTATTGCATAAACTAATTTGGGAGCACCAAGGCTTATCTCTATTATCACGGGGAAACTTTCAGAAATATAATCATTTGTTATTTTTTTCCAATTTAAAGTATGTTCTTCATTCAAAAAACCAACAGAAAAATCTTTCATTTTTGAAGAACATATGGAATTCTAAGTGGGCTATGTAGAAAAAATTAAACAAGACCATTTTTGACGGCGTAATGTACAGTATAACAATGATATGAACAAGCTTCATTTTCTTTTAAAATATTAGAAAATAGTTCCATATAAACAAGGGAATCTTTGAAGAAGGGTATATAGTTTGAAATTGTGCCAAAAGCACTATGCAGTATCAGTTTCTAAGTTCCTGCCTCACACACAAAGGAAGAGACATCTGTTAAAAAATATATCAAAAGACGACTGCTTCCTTTCATCTGCCCAAATAATGACCATAAGCATTTTTTACTGTGAAAACAAATATGAAACTTTAATTTTCTTGTTCATTGTTGCAAACATTTCAGTTTTCAACCAGCTAATAAAACAGAACAAATACCGCAGTGTTGACTTAATATGAACTAAATTATTAAACGATAAAAGTCTAATATACAATTCTTAAATGAAAGATGTATAGACCAAAGCAGAAAATATTAAAGAAAGAAAAAAAGATTAAACAGAGATGGGGAACTGCCAATAGACATAGGTCTCTGCTCTTTTTCAAAGTATCACTTATGACCAAGAAGGAAAATTGTGCAGACAATTCTGGTAAAAGTAAATTCAGGCAGCTGTATTGCATGTTTGACCACACATAGTCTTTCTCCTGTGAGAAAAAAAGTGCAGTTAGCAGGAACCACCTTACACAAGACAAAACAATTTCAAACAAGGCAAGCGATGTTTCTTCACATTGTCATTGAACATAAATGGATGTCAGGGAGCGGGATGAAAAGAAGTGATATCAGGGCATTTAGCCATCTCTCCCAATGTTAGCCTGGCAAGAGACAGAGTGAGTGCCTGGTTTCTGAACGGGAAACTTGACAACATAAAACCAAATCTTAATTTATAAATTGTTATCCCTGGTTCTAAGATTTACCAGCTATTAAGAAACCATAGATGTAAATTTATAAATAACATCTCAGAGGTGGGACAGTTAGATGTAAAGATGGGTATGATAGAACATATGAGCTCATTGCCAATAACAGGAAATAACTGGGTGTCTTTTTTCTGGATTTATACTGATATTTCCTGTCCAAAGCCACAACTGTGTTAAATTTTGTGATCCGAGGTGAAGCAATTAAGACGACCAGTGAAACGGAGGCTGCATTCTCACTTACACTCTCTTAAGTGAGACATGCATAAGAACATCGAAAGGGGCCTGTTCAATTGAGCTCCACAAGATTCAATCATTTCCTCCAATCCATTAATCTTATTTTGCTTACCTAAATTAAGAAAAAGAGTTGAAGAAAAAGCAATGGCCTCCACACGGTAGAAAAGGGTAATTATTAATGGAATCTTGTTAGTATTTGCCTTTCACAGGAGCTCAGGAGAGAACATGGGTTGTTTTCTACTCAGTTGTTGTTTTTTTTATCAAGTTTGTGTATCTGTATGTTGACAGAAGTACCAAAACGTTATAACTATAATGCTATAGCAACCCAACTGAGCAGGTTAAGCATGTGGTCAGAATAGAGCCAGAATATAATAATTACTGTAACAGATATCTCCATGGTAGTAGAGCTATCTAGCTATTTTTTAAACAATGAAATATTTTTATTTCTTTTCTTTTTTTAGCAAAGAGACTTGGTTCACGTTAATTATCTAACCACCACCATTAAAAGATGGAATATCTGTAGTTAAATTTAGAACATGCTTTTTAAATGTTACCCTTGAGTAGATTTCTGTGGCATTAATATGATGTGTCAGCCCAACCCATTCAGTTGGGTTCTGATTCACTGAATTATGCAAATCCAGAAAACCAAATGAAGAATGTTTAAACATATACAAATGTAGAGTGATAAAAAGATGGAAATTTTAGCTCATTTTACTTCTGTGACTTTCTGAAAAAAAAGTTACTAAAATACCTGGAACAGTATGTGAGACAGCTATATTTTTCCTTCATCTCTAGCCATATTTAGATCCTTGTAACAAAAAGCATTTTTCTGATATCAAGTATTATACTTCCAAGACAAGGCACAATTCTATTATCTATTCACCTTTACAACAAGGCTTAGCACTGCAATCACCACTTCCTCTATGCTTTGGAAATACTTCCTGTATTTGCTAAAGCCATGTATGTAATTACGTGGAAGAACTTCTCAATTCAGAGCTGTGGAATTCTTACCGGCATTTAAAACTAGTTCACTATGGTGTCACGTCTCTCACTTACTAGGATGTGAAAATTTGTTAGAATTTAGCATTATGTGGAACTCAAACCATTTTTATTTATTCAAAAAAAAACCCAGATCTGACTATACAGGTATTCCTCACTTTATGCAAATTTGCTATTATATGGTCATTTTCCTTTTAGAATTAGCTTTATATTATGTGATTTGTGCCAGCATAGTCAATCTGTGTCAAAGATCTAGAAGCAGCCCAAACCTTCTTCCTGCCAAAATCACTTTTGCCTTCACTCATACTTTTACCATCATGTTATATAATTCTTCTGGTTTTGCTTCCTGTCTTACATTTAACTTTATAGCTGAACAACTATTACTATGTGGGCAAAACGGCCCTCAACATCTTGTCCAATCTCTTACCTGAAAGGAAAAGGATGTAATACCAGAAAAAAAGTTGGACACCAAAACCGGCGAAAGATTGCTGGTCACAAAACAAGCTTTTAACTTGGAAAAACCTACATGTGGGCAACATAACAATCTATGCTAATAAAATCCATAACGCCATGATGCATTCTACCTCTCATGTCTGTCTTGATAATCAAGTGCATTAGAAATCCAGCTCTATGAAAGATGTAAAAGGGCTTTCAGCTACATAGAACATGAGATAGAATATATTTGAGTAACCTATACTTAAGAATAAGGTACTTAAGAATAAGATTCTAAAAATGTATGACATTTATCAATGTATCTGGGTTACAAAATTTACACTGCATCCACCACCTGCTTTTTTCCACTTCTTTATGCAAATTTGCTTTGTTTTCAGGAAATGTGACTTTACATAAAGCATGTAGAACCTGTGCTTTGTTTAAATTCCCCATTCTGTAATGGAACCTATTATTTTAGCACTCACAAGCCAGCGTTTGAGCCACGTCATTGGGTTGATTCTGTAAAAGTCAAGAATTCTCTGGAACATGACCTCCTCGAGCCAACACTAGAGAGTTACCACAGAATTCAGTACTATACTGTCGAAACAGGTCTAATTCTGGCCAATCAGTCCACATTCAGTAATTTGAAGAGAACAGTCTTCTAGGTTGTTGCGATTCTAAACACAATATTGCAAAGGTGAGGAAAGTATTCCAGTATAGACAGCAGATACTGTATGTCCTACATACCATCGACAGCAGCACTTCAGACAAACCTGAGCCTGCACACACTTCCATGTACGATTATGAGAGTTAGTGTCAAATGCACTGAGAATATGAGGAGCTATTGTATGTTGAGGGTAGTGGTAGGTCTACGCATCTCTAAGAGCTTGTGTGTACACACAAAGCTCCGAATTAAGGATTTTCTGGGCACAATTAACTAGAACTCACCATAACTATTATACCAAACCAATGTGAGAATTTATATATCTCCCTGTCCATCCCCTAAAAAACTAATTTCACCTTGCCTGCTTTCATTGTCCTGCTCTTTTATCTGAATACATTTTGGAAAGCTTTGCTGGCATGAGGTTCCTAATTTTGTTGGGGAAATGGATGTAGTCTCGGGAATTTTAGATCTTGGGAATTTTAAAATTGTGGAGAGCTCTGAGCATCTCAAAACAACTTAAAAAATAATTGGATCAGATTTTACTCAAGTAAAGCTTTAGCATTGTCAGAATCCTGAGTTTGCCTGTACAAACCCTAAGTCTGAAAACCTCTATGGTATATACCAGGGGTGGGCAATTATGGCTCCTTCATGACTTGTGGACTTCAACTCCCAGAATTCCAGCATGGCTGGCTCAGGAATTCTGGGAGTTAAAGTCCACAAGTCATGAAGAAGCCATAATTGCCCACCCCTGGTAGATTAAAACATTATCATTAAAAAATTAATGTCAAGGCCATGGTTGGTCTTCATTAAATGGCATTACTTTTTTGTCACGAAAACTTCTTACCATTTCCAAATCCTGATATTTTATACCGTTCGTTCCATTAAATATCTATGAGATCCTGCCCCACCAGTTCCTCTCCACTTTCCCTCCCCTCAACAGTTGCTGGGCAATAAAACATGTTAACTGAAAACCAAAGAGAGATTGTAGGGTTTTTTTGCATTTGCTGACATGTGCAAACTGCATATCTATTTTAAAGAAAGCTTTATATAACACGTAAGGGGAAGTAAAGAGAGAAAGCAATTCAGTACGGTGATGGAAAATGATTGTCATAAAAGAAACTATAACCCCAAATTGTTTGTCAAAAGGTTGCATTTTAGAGGGAGTGCTTTCAATTATAATTACCTTTCAATTATAGTTATGATCAAGAGAAGAGAGGAGGCAATGGCTGATCTAAAAATGGTAAACTGCAAGTCTATTTTACACAGATTGAAGGATTACGAGTACATCAGATGAGGGGCTTTCCACATTCTGGGAAAGACCCCAGTCTGGATTTTTTATAAAAATTAATTCTATTTAAGTGAAGGAATTTACTAAAAGGAAGATGACTTAGAGAAGATAAACGTTCTAAATAGAGGCAAGCCACCACGGCTACTGTCATGCTGCATTTTCTATGCATTAGCAATCTCCACATACATTTTTTCCATATGTTATGTATGTTTGGAACAAACCTTCCAAAAGGAAAATTGCAGCCAGTGTGTAGATGTATGCTTTTTCAGAAATTTTCAGATACGAAAATTGGTATGTGAACTTACAAATACGTGCCTTTTAATGCTTGTTTCCTTAGGGACAACTTTGACCTGAATGACAGAGAATCTCCATAGACCAGTGATGGTGAACTTATGGCACGTGTGCCAGAGATGGCACTCAGAGCCCTCTCTGTGAGCACACGTGCTGTCGTCCCAGCTCAGCTCCACTGCATTTCTCCGTGGTGTTTCTCACCGTAGTTTGCAGGGAAACAGAAGTACCATAGCTAAATAAGCTCATCCAAGCCCTTGATGTCTATGCAATATCAGCTTTCCTACTTTCATGTTTGGTAGATGAATTGGGTTTCAAATCCCATAATCTGATTGACTAAATTGACTGCAGATTAAGAAAGTTAATGTTATATCTGGATCCCCTCCAATCGGGCTTCAGGCCTGGTTTCAGCATGGAGACGGCTTTGGTCGCGTTGGCGGATGATCTCTGGAGGGCGCG
>JAEANM010019307.1:0-12400 GCA_017656035.1 Myanophis thanlyinensis | reverse complement strand
TGGACTTCAACTCCCAGAATTCCTGAGCCTGAGCCTGGCTCAGGAATTCTGGGAGTTGAAGTCCACGAGTCATGAAGGAGCCATAATTGCCCACCCCTGTTCTAGAGTGTCTGTCGGTGAAAACAGAGTCCGCTTTAGGCAGCCATGTTAAAAAGGGGGTGTGGGGCTTTAATGGCGCAGAATGTACGTTGCTAAACGAAACATTTGTGAAGTGAGTTTGCTCCTTTTGGCGACCTTGCTTGCCACAGTTGTTAAGTGAATCGCCACAGCGGTTAAATACATAACATGGTGGTTGAGTGAATCTGGCTTTCCCATTGATTTTGCTTGGCAGGGAGAAACAAAAGGCAATCCCGTGACACACTCACACACACCACCCCGGGACACCGCAACCGTCATAAATATGACTCAGGTGCCAAACAACTGAAGAAGTTTGATCACGTGACTATGGGGAGGCTGCAACGGTCATTAAGTGTGAAAAATGGTCACGAGTCACTTTTTTCCAGTGCCAGCTGGGTTAGGAAGAGTGCAGGACCAAGTACGGATCACAGATGAGGCCCAAAATTTGCTTTGCCAAAGGAAAACAGTTGTTAAATGAGTTTTACCCCGCTTTAAGACCACTCTTGACATAGTTGTGAACCAATAAATCACTGCAAGTTCTTACATGATTAAAAGGATAAGTGAACCTGACTTGCCCATTGATTTAGCTTGACAGAAGGTTGCAATAGGGCTGAGCTTGGAACCGTCATAAATATGAGAGTAAGTTGCCAAGTGTCTGAATTTTGGTATGTGACCACAAGGATACTACAATGGCCGTAAGTCACTTTTTTCAAAGCTGTTATAAATTCCAATGGTCACTAAACAAATGGCTCTAAATCGAGAGCTACCTGTAGCCAAAGCTAAATATAACTGGACTCCCAATTTTTCAGGTCCCAAATTATATAGGAAATTCCATTTAAAGGCTCACTTTATTATTATTATTTTTTAAAAGCTTCCCTTCTCCCTACATCGACTTTTCCTTTTTTCTCCCTAGATCCATCCAGATTTTCCATTCTATTTATTTAATAAAAGAGCAGAAAATTACAGCCTTGTACTGATTCCTGGCCTCCTGTCTAGGGGGGGCAGGGGAGGACTGGAAAATTCATTAATACACATCTAATTAACCCAGTTGCAAAGGGGTGGGGGGGGAGACCAAGTCAACTGATCAGAGAAAAGAGGGTGCCTGAGTCAGCTGCATTGTGCCAATGGGATTGTTTTGATACGTTCTCCCTTACTTAGAAGTAAAGCAGCTTTCCATTCTGCTTATTCCCAAGAGCCTGTCGTTCAAAGCTACGGCCCGTGAAATTCAGTGTTTTCTAATACAGGGGTGTCAAAACTTGATTTCATTGCACATCAGGGCCGTGTTCGACCTGGGGTGGGGGGCATGGCCAGCTCGATGTCACTCCTGTCACGGGCGCCTGTGATGCTGCTGCAAAATTAAATAAATAAGCAAGCAAGGATGAAAATAGTCCAAACACACATTTTACCCAAGGACCAAAAGAAGAGTTATGATGGCTCCGTAACAAAATTAGAATATTTGTTGATACAGATATGTAAGTAATGCTGCCCAACTCAAACTTTTTATTACAATCACAGACCCGCAGAGCAGACCAGTAAGTAATGCTACACTGTTGAGTTAATATATAGTAGCTGCCCAACTCAAACTTTTTATTACAATCACAGACCAGCACCTCAAACACTAAGACATTGGATAGCTTACAGTAACCAACAGATTTTATTTTATTTATTTATATCTCACCTTTATTGTTTTTTAATAAGCAACTCAAGGTGGGGAACATATCGAATGTTCTTCCTTCCTCGTGTTTTCCCCATAACAGCAACACCAAGATAAACACAAATGCATTTATAATAAAAACAAACTTGTGGCTGGCTGTTCTTCTGGAGATGGAAAAGGCTAACTAACTATTGATGCTTGGTGAGGATGAAAGGAAGGAAGAGGTAGCCATTGACCAAAATGCTAATGTCCAAGAAAGTTTTCAGTGTCCTTCTACCAGTCTAAAGTGATGCAGAAAGCAAGTCAACTGATTCAGCCTGTTCGCCTCTAGATCTGATTTCTCCCTGGGTTAAGTTTTCTGGAGGAAGCAGTGAATTCCAGCAATTTCAAAAGTTCTGAAGAAATCCAGAGATTATGACTTGAAGAAGGTTGTTTCCATGCTTCCAGGACCATCAGAGAATTGGAACCAAAATTGGTTTATATGGCCATTTTAGGGGAAGGGTCTCTGTCCCCTATGTAAGTGCCCAATGGTCCAAAATCTCAAAGCTGAGTTAGACCAGTGTTTCTCAAACTTGACCAATTTAAGATGTGTGGACTTCATCTCCCAGAATTCCCCATCCAGCCTGAGCTAGACCAAAACACAAAATGTGTGAACTCAATCTGGATCTACCTTTTAACACGAAAAACTTTTTGAAATGGGGAAGACAGTAAAAAAAGGCATCAAACTAGGAATTGCACAGGAGGGTTCTCTCCTGTTATCCTACACCAAGTAATTTCCAAACTTGGCAATTTTAAGACTTGGGGACTTCAACTCCCGGAATTCCTCAACCAGCCATGCTGGCTGGGGAATTCTGAGAGTTGAAGTCCACAAAGTGTTAATGTTGCCATGTTTGGAGATATCCTTGTCCTATAGAGGCAAAAACACTTAAAATGGATAAATGGATTTATTACACTGAAGCAAAAGACGCTTCCCTAGGAAAACTGCTGCAAAAGAAAAGCTACTCTAATGCAGGAATGAAAATTTCCATTTAATAGAAATACACTGGATTTCTACTGCCACTAGATTAAATTCTTTCCCAGAAAGCTATTAAGTAAAAAACAAAAAATCCAATAAACCAATTCACTTCAGCCAAAGAGAAAGAGTTCATCTGTTATATGACAAAATGCAGAATATGGCTTATTCTTAGACTGACTTTTTTGTTAGCTTCTTGTATCTGAAAGGAACTTCCTGAATTTTAAATGAAGCTTTCTAACTTTAAAACACATTTAATTAAAATTGCTATTTCACTCCCATCATTTATTCTAATCTTTTAGCGTTATCCTTAGGCCTAGTGTTTCACAATTGCTTTGAAAAGAAAAAAATAGGCTTGATTTGATTAGGGGAAAAAATAACAAATACCGGTACATGGGTGCGGGAGGGGATGCTGCAGCATGCATTGTGTGATGTCACTGCACAAATGGATTTAAGTTATGAAAATAGTCTCCCCTTCTGTGTTGACATGTTGCATTGAGAGCACCAAGGTTGCTGCAACTATGAATGCAATTCATAAGATCACTATAGATGGGTATGGATGAGTTCACACAATGTACTGAATGAGCCTTAACATGGTTTGGTTTTGGTTAAACTGTTGTGAGTGTAGCTCACTGCGGTTTATTCACTCAAACATGTTTAACCAGACTATGGCTTACAATAATGTGGCAGCCCCCCCACCCCCTTAAGAATCAGGTCTCAATTTAGTAAATGAGAACTATGGCATATTCATTTTGATCATCCCAACTCCATTACTGGAATTAAGTCAGATTAAAAAAAAATCCAATTAGAGGAACGGAAAAACAGCACATGGTTAATTATCATAAAATTTATAATCTATAAGCAAATGTCCATAAATAAATACCCACTGAGAAGCCACCTTTCTGGGAAGCATTTAGGAATACAATGTTAATGGAGTCTGAATGCCAAATCCAATGTTTATTTTTATTAATTTAATTTGTACCCTATCTTTTATTACTTTTGCAAATAACTCAAGGTGGCAAACATACTTAATACTACTTCCTCCTCTTTTCCCCACAACCACCACGCTGTGTGGTGGGTTGGGTAAGAGAGAGGGACTGGCCCAAAGTCACCCATCCAGCATTGGTGTGTGTGTGTAGGTTTGTGTGTGTGCGTGCTAGAATTCATAATCTCCTAGTTTCTAGCTGCCTAAACTGAAGTCCCTTGTTTTTTTAACTAGATTTAAGTTTAATTAGCAAAATATATTACTGGAATAATGAATAATGTAGTGGGAGAAAATCTATTTCCTTCATGCAGATGTTCCTAGACATCTAAAACGGATACAAAAAAATTCCTACAACTCTCTGTGGGATCCCTCTCCAATGGATCTCTTCATTCTCATTCTAAATTATTAGAAAACAATCCCCCACCATCTTACAGAGTCTAGAATAAGATCACAAAGACCAAGCAAAGCCAAGGGTGCAGAAGATACACTTCTACAAGAGTCTACAAACTATGGTCAAAACTGTGGTGTCCACAGTGTGATAGATGCTGTAGGTAACAGGTGCTGCTTTGATCACACATGATGGCTAGCATCTTGACTTTTGACCGCACCCTGTGGACATCCTGCTCCCTTTCTACCTAATGTTTGGATGAAGCAATACCAGGAGGGGTTCATATCTTCTCAAGTTGGCCTATGGAACATTACTGACTTCTGCTGATCCTAGAAAGCTATTCAGATACTTGGATAGAAACTCAACTGTGTAAATAAGAACTGGGAGGTCAAAGGGGGGAAAAATTATGCTGATAAGAGCAAACCAAGGAAAGTGAATTCAACTCAAAGGCAACCATGCCTTTTTTTAGAGCCGATGGCCTTCTCAAAAAAGTTAAGTAAGTCGGATCAAGATTCAACCCAGATGAGAGACATTAGACTAGTGCAATGTTATCTCAACCGTGGCAACTTTAAGACCCGGGGACTTCAACTCCCAGAATTCTCCATCCAGCCAGTATAGCCGGCTGAGGAATTCTGGGAATTGAAGTCCCCCATATCTTCAAAGTTGCCACGGTTGAGGTAGATTGCATTCAGGTATCCCTTGGATAAAGACAAAACAGGAAATTTGAGACTTCAATCTTTTCTCCTCCCTTTCCCGTTAAGAGGCAGGGAAGTGGGAATGTGGTAGCAAAAATGTGAAGTAAGGTCCTTCAGGATAATCCCACTGAATTACAGGAACTGACAGATCAGATTAAGTCCACTGGTTTAGGATAATCCAAGAGTCTGGCCCAGGCAGGCCAACTCCCATTTGCTTTTCAACAAGGTGAATCAACCAGACGTGGGACCAGAAACGTCAGGAAATTTAAAAGCATCTCAATCGCCACCCTGGCCCACCTCTGCCCCACCCTTCAGGGTTATGTTGAAGGACCTACCTTCCCAGCCCCTAGAACATCTATGTCACTTATCGTAGAAAAGACCATCCTAATATTGGGGTTAAATAGAAGCCAGGAAATAAACTCCACCAGGAAATAAACTTTGTTCATTTCCTTCTTTGTTTGCTTGATAAGCTCCTTTGAGGAACAGTTGGTTTCATTCACTTCTCTTTCCTGAGTGATTTCTGTTTGATTAAAAGAAATGAGTTCCTGGCTGGGTTAGGAAGAGTGCAGGACCAAGTACGGATCACAGATGAGGCCCAAAATTTGCTTTGCCAAAGGAAAACAGTTGTTAAATGAGTTTTACCCCGCTTTAAGACCACTCTTGACATAGTTGTGAACCAATAAATCACTGCAAGTTCTTACATGATTAAAAGGATAAGTGAACCTGACTTGCCCATTGATTTAGCTTGACAGAAGGTTGCAATAGGGCTGAGCTTGGAACCGTCATAAATATGAGAGTAAGTTGCCAAGTGTCTGAATTTTGGTATGTGACCACAAGGATACTACAATGGTCATAAGTATGAAAAATGGCCATAAGTCACTTTTTCAAAGCCGTTATAAATTCCAATGGTCACTAAACAAATGGTTCTAAGTCAAGACCTACCTGTAGACAAAGCTAAATATAACTGGACTCCCAATTTTTCAGGTACCGAATTATATAGGAAATCCCATTTAAAAGCTCGCCTTATTACAGTATTTTTTTTTTAAAAGCTTCCCTTCTCCCTACATCAACTTTTCCTTTTTTTCCTAGATCCATGATGGCGAACCTATGGCACAGGTGCCATAGGTGGCACGCAAAGCCACCTTGCTGGGCACACAAGCTGTCAGCCAACTTACCTCCAGCCAAGCATGCACATGTGACTGCACATGCACGCAAGCACAATTACAGAGACCCAGCTGATCTTCGAGCCTCCACTGTGCATGTGTGTGATTACAGCAGGAAATCCAGCTAGTCTACGGAGCTCTTCGGCACATGCACACGCGATTGGTCATGTGTGTGTGAGTGCCTGTGTGCAGCCCGCGTGCAAAAACTGCATGCATGTGTAGATGGTGCAGTTGCGCATGCAGCGCACGTGGAGGAGCCACACGCAAGTGTGGATGGCATACACAAAGCGCAGACTTTTCAGCACTCAGTAAATAAAAGGTTTGCCACCATTGTCCTATACTTTTCAAGAAAAGATTGAGATACGGTTTTAAATACTAAAAAAACAACCTTACAGAGGTGCCTGTGTAAGGCCCAGGAGAAATTATGAAAGAAAGATATTAAAAAGACTATATGCTTCTTTACTGCAAGAGAAGAGACTGCTAAAGCAAAGGCTAACCCCTTTGTGGAAACTTAGTGAAGAGCAAAACCCAGACAGAATCATGCAATGAATATTGTTTGATTAAATACTGCCAGGGTATAATACGCAACTTTATATAGTCGCTCTTTATTTCTGAGCAAGGAAGAGCACACAGCATGGATTTTTAAAATGGATTTCTTTTTGCCTTGGAACTCTTCCCACTGAATAGGAGTGATTATGTCATTTCCAAAACAATTTAAAAAAAAAAAGGATTTTGGTACAGCTCAGAAGCATCTTATCCGGTGAAAAACAGATTGAGCAAAAACATTTGCTGGAATTGGAATAGAGAAGACACCCTATTATTCTGCAAGCTAATGAGGACACACAGCCTTCTAACTACAGAGGAAGGGCCCTTTCAGGTAGAACTACAAAAACAACACTGCTCCAATTTGGGGAGCAAAACATTAGAAGTCTCTACTATAGTATTCAGAAAAGAGCCGCACTCTCAGACTAGAAAAATCCTGCTTTGATAAGGATTTCCTTTCCTTCAACAGGGCCTGTACGTAGAAAGCAACCCAAACACAACAATGGTTTTGAAATTGAAATGAACCATTCACATCTTCACTTTTAAGTTGACTACATATGGGCAGCCCACGGATTTATTGAAGGGGGGGGATCCCCAGTCACTACAGATGTTGTGTAATCATAACTGTAATAAAGAAGGTAGTTATGTGATCGTTCGTAATATATAGCGCATTTCTGGTAAACTCTGTGCCGAACCACACAGGAAAAGAAAGCAAGTTGCAAACAACTGAAAAGGGGAGCCTTCAAACTACGCTTAATATTGAAAAATTATTGAATTAAAATTCAATCACGGAATTGAAAAATAGGCAGTTTGGTTTAGTAGTGAAGGTATCAGGCTAAAAAGCAGGAAACAGTCCTGCCAGCAGCGTGAAAAACCAGCTGGATGACTTTGGGCCAGTCGCTCTCTCTCAATCCAGCCCAGCCCACCTCACAGGGCTGTTGTGTTGAGGAAAATAAGAGGAAGGGGCACTAAGTATGTTTGCTTTTCATTTATAAAAATAATAAAGGTGAAAAATAAATAAATACAGCAATACATTTAGCAATCCCATTAACAGAGCCATTTCCCCCCACTCCCACAAATGACAAATATCAAAATTGCTGGTAAACACCTCTCCTCAACATCTTTTTAAAGGATGGGAATTTCACAGTACATGTTAGTGTATTTCGGTGAAACAAATTATGGGCATGTTGAAATCAAGTTCTTTGGGCGTGAAAGAACACAAACTATCCTCCAGGGAAATGCAAATTAAAACTTCAATCATAGGTTTTTTTAAAAAAATAAAATAAAATAATGTTCGCTGCTTGTAGATGGGCCTTAATGATTAGAGAAGACAAAAGGGTAAAACAGAAAAAGATTTTAGATGCAGACGGGTTGCCAGTTTAAAAGATCTAGAAATGCCTTGCTTGGTTTCAAATTCAAATTCAAATTTATTGGTCACACACACAATCATACATGGTACCATACGGTCCTAAAGCTTAATTCAGACACAATTCAGATTAATTTTAGTCAAAAGTAATTCTGAACCAACAACCATCAGAACAGTTTAGGACAGCGACCGAATAACATTAATATCCTTCCATCCTGTCAACTTTGGATAGATTTTATGATTACCTCCATTAGCAACAGACAATATTACTTCAGTCTTATAGAATAGAATAGAATAGAATAGAATAGGAATAACACAGTTGGAAGGGGCCTTGAAGGTCTTCTAGTCCAACCCCCTTGCTCAGTGAGGAAACCCTCTACCATGTCAGCCAAATGGTTGTCCAATCGTTTCTTAAACACTTCCAATAGCAGAGCGTGTACATACATACATGTACGGTTACTTTGAGAGAGAGAAAAATACTTTGCACTTTTTACAAGTATCCTTTCTTCCTCTATGCATCTTGGATTTGTCTTAATGTGGGGTCAGTGGATAATGTTTGTTAACCACGTTTCACGGGGGGGGGGGGCGCAAAAAAAACGAGTGGCCACTCACACCAAAAACGCTTAATCCCCGGGTGGGGGAGGGGAAACCGTGCAACCAAGCCACTAAATACACGAATTTACACTCGGTTGCATTTCCGTTTTCCTCACCACAGGCGAAGGGCGCAGCTGGGCTTGGAAAGCCGGGGAAGAAGGGAAACTCCAGGCAGGGTCCAAGTGGGGAGTGGGTCCCCAAGAAGCACCCCACCCCACCCCCAACAAAACTCCCTTCCTGGTTTGAAGGAAAGGCCCCTGTTCACACGTTTCCTTCAAAGCGCGTCACGAGTCTTGTCGTCTGAGGGGCTCCCCCACTTCCTGGCTGCCAAACCACCTGTTCCCATTTCTTTTTTTTCCAACTGCCCAGAAAAGTCGGGTCTTACAAAGGAGGAAGGAAGGGGTGGATGGGGGGTCGTGTGGAACCGCGGGGGTCTCTCGTTTTCCCAACCCGGCCCCTTCGGGTCAAAAGGGATCGATGGCCCGGAGACCTCCGACCTTGCGCGCAAAAATGCCAGCCGGGCGCCTCAGAGCGCGCCCGCGGCCAAACGCCTCACAGCCGCGGGGTTCGCCTTTATTTATTTATTTATTTTATTTCCGTCCATTTCCCCCAACCTCGGGGTCCTTTCCTCGCCAAGCCCGCGGGTTTTTTTGGGGGTGGGGGTCCTGGGCTGGTGCGGTGTGGGTCCTCAACGGAGGATCCGGCGATCCCAACGGGAGCGAGTTCAGAAACTTCTCCAAAGAGGCGCTTTTTTTAATTATTTTTCCTCCCCTTTTACTTTCCAGCCTGGGTGAAGAGGGTGGGTGAGTGGGAGTTTGGGGAGGTTTTATTTTCTTTTTCTTTTTGGGGGGGTGGGTGGGGGGGGCTCTCCTGGAGCTTCTTCGAAGACCCCCCCCCCTTCGTCTCCAGGACCTGCAAAACCAGCTTGGCGGGGGGGAAAGGAAAAGGGGTGTGGAAGCAAAAGATCCGCCGGTCCCGCGCCCCACCAAAGCCCAGTGCGGGGCCAAAGGCGCGTTTCCGCCCAAGCAAGCCCCCGGTCGGTACGCGCGCCAGGCCGACTTCACACTCACACTCACACACACACACCCAGTTTGCAAGGCTTTGCAACCAGAGCCGGGGAGGGAAGAGATGGAAGAAAGAGGAGTTTGGAGGGGGGGGGGGGCCCCCCCCCCCCCCCCCCCCACCCCCCCACCTAGCCAGCCTGCCAGCCAGCCACCCAACCGCCCGGCTGACTTCCACCCCCTCCGTGCCGAGGCCCCGATGAGCGCCGGGCTTCGCTTTTTACCTTGATGCAGACCAGATCGGGACCTTCCGACATTGTCTCCGCGGAGGGAAGGCGAAGCGACCCAAAACGCAGGAAGTTCGCAGCTCAGCGCAGCTCAGCCCTGGCTTCCCCTCCCTCCACACACACACACCCCGTATCTCTCTCTCTCTCTTTCTCTTCCCGGGCTGCGCCTTTCCGCCCCGCTGCTTTGCCTCCGCTCGGGGCTTCCTTTCCCCGCACGCAAAGCAGCACCCCAGCCGGCCGGGCGAAGGCGCTGCTCTTCTTGCCGGCGCGCTCCGATCACCGGCGAGCCGGCCGCGCGCGCCCCAGCCAGCAGCCCGCAGGAGGCCCTGGCATGACCCGGAGAAGGGAGGCGAGGCCAGGCGGTGCCGTCTCTTGGGGCGGGCGGGCAGGCAGGCAGGCAGGGCGAGTGGAGCGCCTCCTTCTTCCTCTCCTTCTTCCTCTCCCTCCTCCGCCAGCCTTCCCCGCTTGGCCCGGGCCCGCCGCGCACCGAGGCCCCGGCAGGAGAGGAGAGGAGTGGAGAGGCTCGCTGGCGGGCCTGGAGGGTTCCTAGGCTGAGAAAGTGACGCCAGTTCCCGGCATCGGCTCTGCCCTCTTAAAGGAGCCGGCCCGGCAGGAAATGGGAAAGCGGCGAGCTCCGGTTGCCGGAAAAGAAACCAGAGCGGGGTTGGAAGGGAAGGGAAGGGGGGGGGGTGGAGGAGAGTGGGGAGGGGGTAGTGGGGAGGAGTGGGGGGGTGCCTCGGGGCGGGGGAGGGTCGGGAGGAAGCGGGAAGGGCCGCGGAGGGGCTTTGCGAGCAAACAAGCCAAGCAAGCAAGCCAAGCAAGCAAGCGCAGCCTTGCCAAGCCGCGGTGCGCCTTGCTGCGATTTGCAAATCCTGCTCCCCCCCCCCACCCCTTTATATCAACCTCTCCGTGCAGTGGGTGGGTGGGTGGCAGTAAGGGAGAACTTGGTGTGTTCATGCAGGCAGTTTTCCCTATAAAAGGGACCTGCCTGCCTGCCTCTGCAGCCTGCTGTTAGTTGATCTTCCGAGCTTCAATAAATAAGAGATTGGTTCAACGGTTGGTCTGCCTCTTCTCACTCTACCCGCCACATTACAGAAGTAATAGCTATTTGGGGGGGAGGGGGGAGGTGTTCCCTTTTCTTGGGCTGCACCCCATTTTAATTTGCTTCCGGGACCTCCTTTAGATTTTAAGTGTGGGGAGGGGGGGGGAAGGATGGACAAGAAGAACGCATTGATGCACCTTTCGCTGCGTTTCGCAGCTTGGCCTGACTGTGCATGGGATGAATAAAATTCGGTTTGGTTTGGTTTGATGAAGAAGCCGCCTTGGGCTGGCGAGTTCGGCCTCCCGGTGGTGGCTAGTCTTTTCTCTGAATGAATGAAAGGCGAAACAGGCCTCCTACCAGAAGATTGGGAGGGGGAGGGGGGGGAGCCGCCAGCAAGCGTAGGATCGCGCGCCCCTGCCTTCCCGGGCCTCGGGATCGGAGCGCATCTAGGTCGGCTGGCCCTGGAAGCGGCCCGGAATGCGAAATAAAAAAATGGGGTGGGGTGAGGAAGAGATGTTTGCAAAGGAAAGCAAGCGATCCAAGCAAGGATCTCTTCTCCCCCTCCCCCCCCCCTTTCCTCGTTCAGATCCGATCCTGTAGGGACCACAAGGAGGGTGGTGGGTTGTTTTTTTTTGTCTTGCCTCTTTTAAGAGCCTTTGCGAGGAAACGCAAAGGGAGCCCGGGGAAAGAGGGGAAGGGAAGGGAAGGAGCGGGCTAAGGCAGCTGAGACAAAAGACCCGACGGAAAGGAGGATCTTTTCAGCTGCTTTCCCAGCCTGGATCAAAACTAGAGCGGAGAGTCTCGGTCTCCTTTGGCTTTCCAAAATAAACATTCCACTCCCCTTTTTCCCACCACCCTTCCAGCCCTTCATTTTCCTCCTTCCCCCAGCTGGGCATTGGGAAGGAGGATTTCTCCGTTGGGAAGATGCACGGAGGGGAAAACTGCTTTCCTGCAACCACCGATCCCTTTGATTTTATTATCCAAGAGAACAAAAATGCTAGACGAGGTTGATCCCTTCACCTTGGCGCCGGTCCTGTTTCCCTTTTCTCGTTTTTTTTCAATCCAAGGTTCGCCTGCGCTTAAAATGCAACACAAACTAATACATGAAATTACAGGTGTAACCATTGAACTGAAACCGGAAATATTTTTTAATAGGGATGAGAGATACTAAAATTCAAAAACACCTCCAATACATCATCGCGCATATTATAACAAGAATTGTCTACCAGTTGGAAAGTTGGAAATCAGAGGGCAAGCCATTAATGGAGATAATTCTAGGAAAATTCCTTAACTGCGGCAGAAATGGACAGACTAACATTAAAAATGAAAGGGGCGGAAGATAAGGAATATTAGGCGTCTGGAACAATGTATATAGATGGATAGACCCAAAAAATGAAAGGACTGATAATGGTTTGTAAATAGTCTTATGGTGTATATGTTATGGTAGAATTGTAGAATGGTAGGATTAATATGTCACAGTATAAATGTTTTGTTAAAATGTTTTGTTCATATATTTATATGCAAATAATAAAAATTAATAAAAATTAAATTAA
>JAEANM010019306.1:0-12400 GCA_017656035.1 Myanophis thanlyinensis | reverse complement strand
AGAGGCAGAGATGGAGATAGCAGAGATGAGGATGTTGAGGTTCTCTTTAGGAGTGACCAGGATGGACAGGATTAGGATTATGAGCACATCAGAGGGACAGCTCAGGTCAGCTGTTTTGGGGACAAGGTCAGAGAGGCCAGATTGAGACATGATTTGGACATGCAGAGCAGAGAGAGTGGTTATATTGGTAGAAGGATGTTGGAGATGGATCTGCCAGGCAAGAGGTCAAGAGAAAGGCCAAAGAGGAGATACATGGATGTGGTAAAAGAAGACATGAAGGTGATTGGGGCGAGAGTGGAGGGTGCTGAGGATAGAGTTGGGTGGAGGCAGTTGATTCGCTCTGGCGACTCCTAATGGGAACAGCCAAAAAAAGAAGAAGAAGCTGGAATCTGATCTGATGCACAGAACGTCACAAAAGATCACCCAGTTCACATGGCAGATTCACCGGAGCAGAAAAGCTTTTGGGACAGAAACAAAATGCCAACTTTTCCTAGGAAGGGCAGATAGCCTGCAAGAAGCATTCTGTTACTGCAGTTGTAATTTACACAGAGTTACACTTACTCTGTGACCCCCACAAAGCTATTTTGATGCCCCCCTGTGGCATCTGTCCCATCCACAAAAGCACATTTGCTCAATGAATGCAACACTTTTGAGGCAAAACCTTAACACAAGCCAATGGGATTGGCCACTCCCTGAGTCCACATTAAAGGATGAGGTCATAGAGTAAGATGCAGACCCTTCCTGATAGACCCATGGTTGAAATAACTGGGGAATGTTCTCTAGAGTTTTCTGAAACACTTTGCCCAAGAATGAGCACATGACAGCACAACAGAAGCAAAACCCATGGGAGATCCTAAGCTGAGCTTTCAGTGATCTCTCTTTGGTGGATGGAAACCAGGCTAGCTGGGGAAAAAAGATACTTAAATAAAGAGACTTATGTTTAACTTTCAGTTCTATCAAGCTAAGATGCTAAACTATTTATTGGTCTTTGTGATGATGATGAATTTATTTATTGGCCTATTGACTGTACTGATTTCCTGAAGACTTTAACTTCCATTCCAGTAAGTCACCTGCCGTTGGCCCATCTTCCATGGACCTTCAAGCATCTTCCAAGAGGTTCTTCTTGGAGTGATTCGTCATGCTTCAGGGCTGCCTTGTATTCAGGGTGGACTTGGTTACCTGCCCAAGACCTTCCTCTGGGGCTTTTTGGCTCCCAGGAGCCCACTTCACATTCACAGCATCTGCCCAGAGGACATCTGGTGGCCCTGGCTGGTTACTTGTCTGCAGGTTGGTTCCTGGGTTGGGCTTATTCTCTGGCCCTGAATTCTCAGGAGGTGAGGCAGAGCTTTGCAAGCTGCTTCAACCCTGTTTCTCAGGAGGGTTTGCCACCATCACTCAGGCTCCCTTCTGGCCCACCAAGTCTTTCTGTGAACCTTCCCCAAGTATCTCAACCTAAGTCTAATGCGGACTTTTTAAACTGAAACTGGAGTTCACCTATATGAGCTTGAGAGAGAAACTTAAACATTTTTGAATAAAGATGCCTTTCATGCTCGTTTTGGGAGAAACCTTCCCTGAAGTACAGCACTCTCTCAGGACTTGACTGTTTCAGGGGGTCAATATTAAAGTCTGCATACTTCATACTGCAAACAGGAAATTGTTGCTGCCCCCCCTCCCCTCCCCTCCCCTCTCCTGCCAGAGGGCCAAAAGTACCTGGGCTGGTCCAGGATGCCTCCCCTTTAAGGGAAGCCCGCCTCCTAGCAACCATCACCCAGGGCAACAGGAGGAAGATAACTTGCCCGAGCTCTCTCCTTCTACAATGATGATGGGGAGGAGAGAGGGGAAAGGTGTATAAATACTTGAAAACCTCCCAAATCAGAGATAGCATCCAGCCAGCGCATCTTAAAACGAGAAGAGCAGAGCGCAGTGTTCAATTTCATAACACAAACTCCCTTTCGTAACACAAGGGCTTGGCTGGTGCCCCAGATTCCTGGAAGAGAGGAGAATTTTCCTCTTGAGCAGCTGCTCCATCAGTCCCCCTTTTCCAGAAAGGCTGGGAGGGGGGGTAGGGAGGGAGGGGGGGTCTTTTCTTCCTCCATCTTCCTCCTCCCAATCAGAGCTCAAGGAGGAGGATGTGGTGAGGCGGCCAGGGCCATCCCCTGGAAGAAGAGCAGCAGCCCAGCCTCCGTCCACTCAGCCCCCACCCCCCCCAAGCTGGAAAGGAAGCAGCTTGAGCAGGCAGTGGGGTGGGAGGGGGGCAAAGCGGGCGGGAGCCGGGAGAAGCTGCTCCTCCCCCTCCCCCTCCTGCGCACCGAAGAGCAGCAGCGGCGGCGGCAGCAACAAAGAGGGCTGCAGGAAGGGGGGCTGCCGAAGAAGACACCATTCTGGGAAGGAATGCTGCAGCTGCCCGATCCCTCAAGCCCTTCCGGTGCCAGGCATCTAGATGGCAACGCTCTGGAGGGGTTCAGCCCCACCGGCACAGAGGAAGGACTGAGAGCCAAGAAGAACCGTCTACCGCTGCTCTAAGGGGGCAGGAGGATGGAAGAGCAGCCACTGGGTCTCCAGAGGGAAAGAGGGCCTTTGGCATCCAGAAGAGAGGAGATGGGGGAACTGCAGCAGCTGGGGGGGTTTCCAGAGCTGAAAGACAGACAGACACCCCACTGAGGGGCTCCTGGAATGGGCTGGAGATCCCGAATTTAAGGCTGCCAGAAGAACTAACCCCCCTCCCCCCTCCGAGAGAGCCCCATGGAATCCACCAGGAGTGCTGAGAGCTGAAAGGCCCAGAATGGACTGGGCGCATCTGGACACCCCATCTCCCTGGGGAGCACCAGGAACCCCAAGGCCTGAGAAGGGCCTGGGACTGCAAGCTGAGAAGGCTGAGGCAGCCAGAACCCGATGGGCCCAGGAGTGAAGGGCCGGAGGAGCCAGGGTGCCCACAGAGTGACACCCCACACCACCAACACCGGGCTTGAAGAGCTTGGCGTGGCTGCCGCCACTCCGCCTGCCTGAAGCTGCAGCATTTCTTTTCTCTGGGTGGGGGAGGGGACCGAGGATGCTCCTCTGCCTGCAGGCTGGATGCTGCCCTTGGCCACCCCGAGCCTCTTCTGCCAAGGCAGCTGGGCACCTCCCCAGGGTGCCCCAAGAGCCTGCGGGAGCCCTGGGGCCACAGCCCGCTCAGGAGACACTGAGGCGGCGGCACAGGGACAGGTGACTCCGTGTGGGGAGCGGCTGGACTGCCACAGCTCATCTCTGGGGAGCCCAGAGGCCAAGGAGAAGGTAAAGCTGTGTCGGGCAGGAGAGGGACAGATGCACGTGAGGTCTGGGGGCCTTAGGAATGGGCGGGGGGGGGGGGGGCTGCAGAATGACCAGTGCTGCTGCAACATATTTGGAGGGCCAACAGCAGAGCGGACTATGTGGTCGAAGGGCAGAGAAGCTTCCTTCAAGTAGGAAAAAGGGCTGGGGTCTTCCTTTCTTAAGCCTTCCCCTCCCTGGACCTTCTCTTTTTCTCCCCCCACTCCCCCCCCCCCGCTAAACAGCCATGGGAAAGTTGTGCTATGGACAGGCACAGCAGGGTCTCCCCCACTCCTTGGCCTTTCTCTCTATCCTGAATCCAATCTCCAAGGCTCGATCCATGCTAGATCATCCTCCCTGCCCCCCAGGCATTCCCCCTTCCTCCACCCCCCTCCCAAAGCCATTGTATCCCAGGCAATGCAACCAGGGTTCCTCCTGGTCTTGGGAGGGAAAAGGGAAGGGTGGGGGGGGCAACTCGAGGTGCCCCTGAGACCTGGGGAGCCTGTCGCATCCATGCTCCTCTTCCACAGCCCAGCATCTCCTACCTAGAAGAGGGAGGGGGAGCCTTGGGGAAGGACTGCCGTCTGCCTTGAAGGAAAACCTTCCAGTTCCCCAGAATCCCCCAAACATTTGTTACAACCCTGGATTGTTTTGAGATGGTTCCACCCTTCAGCCTCACTCCCCACCCCAGCCCCAACCCCAAATATCCCCCCAAGCCAAGTACAGGAGGGCCACCAGAAACTGCTTTAGTAGTCCCTGGGCTGGCAGGCCCTCTCCCTGCCCTGAAGCAGCTACTGCCCTCCTGGATGCTCTTCATGGACCTTTCCAGGGATAGCTGCCCCCTCCCCATCAGCAAGCAGTATCTGGAGCGGTTGGGGGGGGGGTGTTATCTGGTCCTACTAAAAGCTGCCTCCATGACTCTGCCTGCTCTCCACTTAGGTCCATGCCTGGACAGAGTGGTTCAAAATTGAAGGCCCCACAGTCTGAATCAGAAAAGTGCTGGACAATTAAGACCCCCCCCATACACATAATCCCCCTCCCCAGTGCATCCCCTCCCCTTGCTATACGCACAGAAGGGCAGCTACCAAATATACAGCCTAGCCCATCTGCAGCCCAAGCTGAGCAAACCCATCAAGGAGTACGATCTGGGTCTGTCACAACCCTGATTTAGGCCAGGTGCCAATGCTGCCACACCAGCAGAGACCCGGAGTAGAAGATGGTTGAGGGAGATGAACGAATCACAAGAGCATTTATTTAATGGGGGCTGGACTTATGGAGAAATCCTGGAAGCTTCTGAACCCTAGAGGACCTTCAGATTTACAGAGGGATAGTTTTAAAATCATGTAAAGTAATAGTTCCACTTTATACTGCACTTCTGAGGCCACACTTCGAATAGTGTGTCCCGTTCTGGTCATCACACTATGAAAAAGATGCGGAGACCCTAGAAAGAGTGCTGAGAAGAGCTACAAAGATGAATTAGAGGCTAAGTTGTATGACGAACTATTGAGGTGTGTCTAGTCCAGGGGTGGGCAGTTATGGCTCCTTTATGACTCGTGGACTTCAACTCCCAGAAGTCCTGAGCCACCAATTCCACAGTGGCTCATACTGAAGACCGCCCTCCATCTAGTGACCAATGCGGTGCCACTCTCAGGCCCCAGCAGACCAGACTCCTGACTGAAAGGAATCCAGGCTCCCCATAATTGTCACCTCGCCACCCTCTCCAATAGAGGTGCCTGTTCTGGCTGGGGTAGGGGCAGAGACACAAACTAATCAAATTAGACATTGTCACCAATCTTGCCCAGCTCACGCTGAAGAATTCTTTAAAAATAGCCTTTCTCCTGGCTTCCTCTCGGGCTGTTCCCTTTCTGTCCAGCCCCAGTTCTGGTCGCCCGTTAAAATCCGGGCCTGGCGTTAGAAATCTTTCTCCCATCCCCTGTCCATCCTTTTATCCAGTCAGAGCTTCTCCTCTCTACAAGAGACAGTTTCAGGGTGCCAAACCCCAAAGGTAGTTACAACATTCCCCTATTGCGCCCTATTGAGCAGAAGGGCTCCACTAGGGTTGTTTTTTAATTAACTAATTTTTCCTTTGCTTTCTTGAATGCAGAATTGCAGATTATATTTATCTATTCTAGTTATAGATGACTTTTTGACTGTTAGGCGGCCATGTCTAGAATATCAATTTCTCCTCTCAAAATCTGCTTTTTTTTTTAAACATAAAGCTACACCATTGTAGTCTTCAAAAGCTTGAGTTAAGGGTTTTGAAAAGCTTTTATAAGTAAAAGAATGGTTATTTATCAAATCAAATCAAATTTTATTCATCACATGCACATACATGGTATGAAATGCAGTGAAATGTGTATGCGACCACTCGGGACCGTAGGTAGTAGGCAAGAGAATAGTATAGACAGGGAGGGAGAATAAGTTAGGCAGTGGTTGAGAGAGGTAGATTAGGAATACTTTATAGTCCTGAGTTTGTTGTGGTTTGGTTTAGGGTCTGTATTGCCTTGGGATATATTCATTTATTTATTAAAAGAAATTATTGTATACAGCATTTGGCCAAGCAACAAATGAAAAAAATTGAAGTTTCCCTATCTAGAAGAACCCCCAGAGTTTCAGCGTGAAATGGGCAACACATAAATTTAACAAATAAATGCTTATAATCAAAATAGAGGCACTAGGGGCCCAGGTGCATCTTGCCCTCCTCTCCCTTCAAAGAAAACACTACCTGGTCCAATCCCCTGAGCAGGTGACGAGGCCGCCTTTCAACCCCGGGCACCGCTTCTTTCCCTGCCAACCACCAGGATCAGGCCTACCTCTCCAGATGCTTCCAGCCTGTTTTGTGGAAACCTCCATAGAGCAGCTGCTCACAGATGCCACTCAGCCAGCTGGCCTCCTTCATGGCAGCGTGTTAGAGAAGCCACGCCAACATAGAAGATCTGCCCACGACCAGAGGGGAACCAAGGCCTCCACATGTGGGTCTCTGCTCCAGGGCTCCACAGGGCAGGAGGCCATTTTCCCTCGACTTGGCCACTGAGCTCCTGAGCTCCTTGAGAAGGGGAGACCTTTACAGAATAGCTCTCCCTGACCTGAGACCTGTGGAGCCCCATCTCACCACTGAGGCCCCTGTGGGGCCCCTTCTCAGGACATCCCTACAAAAGGAAAGGTGCCATCACTCGCTTGCTCTGGCCTGCTCATCTCTTAGCTGTCCCACCATTTTTTGTACCATCTCCTGATCTAAGGATGAACCTGCAGGGCCTCAGAAATAGCTGAGCTTCCTCCCCAAATGACAACACAACACTTCACAAAGGCCGAAACTTCTCAGCAGCTTTTCTTTTGGATCTGCCCAAAGGAGGAGCCCTCGGCTTTCTTTGCAAGCCCTTGGACACGCCTGGTGGGCTGAAATCAAGTCATACATGTGACGCCTCCTCCTCCTCCTCTCTAACCTCAAATAGTTGCTAGTAAAATTCAACAAAGAGAAGGCAGCACGTTCTTACACACAACACTGTACTAAGCCATGGTTTAACTGTGATTTGTTGTGCAAGTCACTGTTCTGGATCACACAAGAGGCTATCCATAAAATGGGATGGGCGACACAAAAAGCACATGTGCAGCCTGCTCTGCTGCTGCTGCTCAAATTCAGAGCTGTGATACAACTAACTAGGCTCCGTTGTGGCTTTGCGAGTCACATGAAGCAGCCTGTAACACTATGTCGAACAGAGGCTAGGCACCAGTCCCTCGGGTGGGTTTTAGGAAGCTGACATGTCATCTTCTTTTGGGCCAACACTAAATTTTGAGCAGTGCGCTGTGGCTTACTCAACAAATTGAGTGCAGCCTCAATAAAAGCTAACGCAGATTTAATTAACATTAATTAGAATTATGTTCACTCAACAAGGTATTGCTAAGACAAACACCAACATTTATTTAATTTATCTTAAATTTGGTTTAATTAATTAAACGCAGTCATGGGGTTATTATCTACATTTTGCCCTTCAGCCACATTAAGAATCTCTGTGGCAGCAAATTTTAGAGGAACTCCTGGGGATGAGAGAGCAACTTGAGAGAAGCTGGTCCTGAGAAGCTGATTCTTCTCTTCCCCCTTGAAGTCCAGGAACTCCCGTAGCTGCCAAGTGGATTCCCGGAGGACTCTCCAAATGGAAGCAGGGAGCTCAGGCCAACCAGGTTAGCGAAATCTGATCCTGAGAGCCCATTTGCTCCACCCAGAAGCAGAAATCTGGGGAGGGGAGAGCATCAAAACCAAACTCAAGGATGGCAATGAATCTCAGCATGCAGTAGAAGCCTCTATCTGGGAGCCTCCGGTTCTTCTTCTTCTTCTCACTCATGCTAATTTGCTCAGATTTTCATCTGGCTCATAATTGCACATATTGGGACCAGAGGTATCGATTGGGTGATCAAAAGACCACAAAAGACCACATCCTAATCTGAAGGATTTTTAAGTAAAAGTGGCAAAGCTCTGTACAGAAATAAGGTGGGAATATGTATGTGTGATAAATCATTTATAACTGTATACAGTTTATGAATATTTCAGTTAAGAGAAGCAAACATGGGGTTGCCACAGATGACAAAAAGTTGCAAGAGGGTGCTAATATTTCGGACGACAGAAGATTCAAAAAGATCTGGGCAGCCTCAAAGTCTGAGCTGAAATAAACAGATGGAATTTAACAGCAGAAATTCTGCACCTGGGTAGGAAAAAGAAAGGCACAAGGTGTGGGGAGACCTGGCTTGGCAGGAGAAGGAGGGAAAGGGGCTTCAGGCAGCTGCCAAAAGGGCAAATGCAATTTTGTGGTGCCTCAACTGGTGCAGAGAGTCCAGATCCCAGAAAGGAGCCATTCCCCTCCCTCTGCTCAGGCCAGAGCCCAGGGAGGACATGGTGGGTCCAATTCTGGGCATCAGAAGGGACAGTGGCGAGGAGGAGATTCAGTTTAAAGATCGGGGCTTTGGCGTACGGAATAGACGGCTGCAATATGAGAGCGCACTGCACGTGCCACACAGAAAAGGAAACAGACTCACTGTCTATTGCACGGCCAGAAGTCCTGGATTCAAACGACAGAGAAGGAGATGGACTTCCTGAGTCCACAAGCGGTGGGTCCATGGAGCAGGCTTCTTTCAGATGTAGTAGGAGGGGACTGCTAGCAGACTAGGCAGGAAGGGAACTCAAATAAATAGGCCCCCACGTCCCGAGAAAGAGGGGAAGGGCCAAAGGATAGAAAGTTACCAAAGCCCCTCTATGCCCACTGACCTGTTTTTCTCTCTTCCAGGGCCTGCCAAGGCAACTACCATGGAAAGGCTGCTCCTGCTCCTGCTTCTGATGGTGGGGAGCACCTTAGCGCAGGTGGAGTCCTGCCCCTTTCACTGCGTCTGCCAAAACCTCTCCGACTCGCTTAGCACCCTCTGTGCCAACAAGGGGCTCCTCTTCATTCCAGCCAACATCGACCGGAGGACGGTGGAGCTGCGGCTGGCTGACAATTTCATCCGGGTGGTGGAAGCCCCGGACTTTTTGAACATGACGGGCCTGGTGGATCTCACCCTCTCACGGAACACCATCGACACCCTCCGGCCCTTTGCGTTTGGGGACCTGGAGAGCCTCCGCTCGCTCCACCTGGACAGCAACCGGCTGACGGAGATCAAGGAGGAGGCTCTGCGGGGGATGCTGAACCTCCAGCACCTCATCCTGAGTAACAACCAGCTGATCAATATCTCTGGAGTTGCTTTTGATGACTTTCTCTTGACTTTGGAAGACCTGGATTTGTCCTACAACAACCTGCGCAGCGTCCCTTGGGAGGGCATCCAAGGTATGGTTTGCCTGCACACCCTAAACCTGGATCATAACCTGATTGACTTCATTATGGAGGGAACCTTTGATGAACTCTATAAACTCTCGCGGCTGGACATGACATCCAATCGTCTTTCCACATTGCCCCCCGACCCACTGTTTGCCCGCTCCCAGATTGGGGCCATCAGCCCAACCCCTTACATGGCCACCATTGTGCTCAGCTTCGGAGGAAATCCTTTGCACTGCAATTGTGAGTTGCTGTGGCTGCGGCGTTTGGTGCGAGAGGATGACATGGAAACCTGTGCTTCCCCCCAACATGTGGCTGGCCGGTACTTCTGGTCTGTGCCAGAGGAGGACTTCACCTGCGAGCCCCCTCTCATCACCCGGCACACCCACAAGCTATGGATCTTGGAAGGCCAAAGGGCCACCCTGAGGTGCAGAGCCCTCGGAGACCCTGAGCCAGTCATCCACTGGGTCTCCCCTGATGACAAAATCATCGCCAACTCCTCCAAGACCGTATCATTCCGCAACGGCACCCTTGACCTTTTGGTGACCACCATCCGCGATGACGGGGCCTACACCTGCATTGCCATCAATGCTGCTGGGGAGTCAACAGCCACCGTGGACCTCAAAATCATCCCCTTGCCTCATCGAGGGAACGGCAGCATCACGGTGCTACAGCAGGATCCAGGCTCCTCCGACATTGCCACCTCGGCCAAGAGCTCTGCCAACGCCACCGAGGAGGCTTCTGAGAAGAGAGTGGAGGTGCTGGGGGTGACTGCCACATCAGCCCTGGTGCGCTGGCTGGCAGACAAGTCGACCTCTATGGCCTGGCTGTATCAGATCCAGTACAACTGCACTGCGGACGATGCCCTTGTTTACAGGTAAAGGGGCTGCGGTGTGGGGACAGGGCCTGCTCCCAAGACAGAGGGACAGGCAAAGGGCTCTGAATTTCAGGTTCTCCTTCCTGGAGAAGTCCTGGCAATGAAGGTCCCTGGCTGCTTCGGTACCATTCAGAGCTCTCGGGTTACAAACAGGCTGCTCACTCAGCCAGAGGGCTCTCCGTCTGTGAACATTGCCAGAGGTTTCTGACCGCAGGGGCTTTTGCACAGCTTTCTGCCCATCTGCCCAGCAGGAGGTGGGGGGGATTTAAGCACAGAGAAGGGTGGCAGAATTCATTCTCTGTGAACAGAATCCTTCAGCACAATAGGACCAGCAAACCCAGGCAGGAGAAGGGATTTTCCACAAACAAATCTCTTCCCCAATGGCTCCATTTTGTAGGTATTTCTAATCTAAAAAATCAAAAGCACGGAACACGTGGATCACACTGATCCATTTCGTGCCACTGGGCAGCCCAAACGAGTCCCGGTTCTAAAGAAACCATCTCTTGGCAGGCATCCTCTGCCACTCGGTCTTCCTGGGCAGAGAAGCGGCTGCCCTCTCGCCCACCTGAGGCAGGGTCCCCCTCCCTGGTGTCAACTCCAGCGCTCCAACAGCGTCCCTCATCAACCGTCTCTAAGGGTTTCAGCCCTGGGCCCCAAATAAAATGCTTGGAGTGTGGGGGGGAGAACCCCCCCTTCTTCAGGATCTTTCATCAAGGGAGGGTCAGCGTTCAAGAACCAGATGAAAGTCCGCTGGCTTCCCAAGGGATCTGCAGGGTGGGACAGCAGCTCTTGCTGTTTCTAGCTACGGTTACCTTTGCTTTTCTTCTGCACCAATAACTGGGCCACAAGATTAACCAGGATAGAGAATAATAAGCCATTAATGTGCAGATAAGCTGCCTGCATAAGAGAAGGGAGGGGGGGGCGGGAACGAGAGTTTCTGTCCCTAGAGAGGAGAACTCCCCATCGGGGGAGGGAAGGGGTGGAGGCTGCGGATGCTTACTCTTCCTGTCTTTCTCGCCTGCAGGATCATCCCCGCCAGCAGCCAGGACTTCCTTCTTAAGCACCTCGTGCCCAGCATGGATTACGACTTGTGCGTCTTGGCCATCTTTGATGACCTGGCCACCTCTCTGGCAGCCACCCACCTGCTGGGCTGTGCCCAGTTTACCACGCTGGAAGCCTACCCAGACTGCCATTCGCTGCACGTCCACTTCCTCGGGGGGGCCCTGACGGTGACGGTGGGAGGCATCATCGTGGCTTCCTTGCTGGTTTTCACAGGAGTCATGATGGTGAAGTACAAAGTCTGTGGCAGCGTCCACGGGAGCCTGCCCAGGGTCAGCAACATGCACTCACAGACCAATGGTGGACACCCAAACGGCCTGCTGCCCCAGCGGACACTCCCCGCGGAGTGCCAGCAGGGGCAGGCCAAGGCAGGTGCGGCAAAGGGTGCAGAGCGTCGGATGGGAGGCGCTGCCCGGGGAGCCCTGGCCTCGGCCAAATCCAGGCGTAGCAGCTCCCTGGACATGGGAGATGCCTCCTCCAGCGCCTGCTACAGCTACGCCAAGCGCCTGAGCTTCATGTGGGTCAAGCGCAGCCAGTCGGTCCATGGGAGGCTGGCGCAGGGCACGCCCCTTGAAGACAGCACCAGCACGCGGCCCGGGCCCTTCCTCAATGTGGATAAATTGGAGGAAAGCGTGGTATAGCCCTCCTGGGGGAGGACCGGTGTCCTACCCCTAAATCATCTGGGACAACAACCCCCGATGGGGAGGCCCACGGAGGGCAGGAGCCAATGGACAAGGCAGCAGATGCTGGCCTTGCTTTGGTTTGTTGAGCCAAGCCTCCCACCTAGAGGCCAGCCCTGCTGACCAGGCCATGTCTTGCCCAGAGAGCAGAGCCCCCGAGCCAGCCAGGCTCAGGCTCAGGCTGAGACCTCCTGCAAGCTGGGGTGGGAGAGGGGGCAGGAGCGGAGAGAGAGAGAAAGAAGTGGAGGGGCTTGGAAACAGCTTTTTCCTCTGCATTTTGCAGCTGACTACTTGAGGTGCAAATAGTGACCTGGATTCAAGAATCAATTATTTTGAATAGGAAAGAAGACAGTTTTTAAAGGAGAAAGAAAGCGGTTGCCAAGAGAGAGCAAGAACATGCTAGTCAATAAGTCTAAGTCATCAAGCATTCAAAGACAAGAGAGTTAATACAGAAATGATGTCTTCAGGCAAGATTGGGTGTTATCTGTGTTAAAACTGTGGTGTGAAGGCTGGGGGTTGAGGTAGGGAATTCAAAATTCATGTTAAAGGCAAATTCTGTACGTGGCATTTAATGACCTCTATAAATGTCCATATGTGTGTCTCTTTTGGCATTAGTGTTACTCCTGCAGTGCAATGGGGAGGGAGGGGGTTCTCCCCACTAAACTCACTCTGTAGAAAAGGAGAGGGAGGGAGGAAAG
>JAEANM010019305.1:0-12401 GCA_017656035.1 Myanophis thanlyinensis | reverse complement strand
CCACACCCACAGAACCAGTAATAAAAAAAAAATTGAATTCCACCATTGCTTTAGGCCCGAAATTTGAACTAAATGAAGCCATTTTTAGAATGGCTGGCAAACAAGTTGACCACACAGCTGTAGAAAGGGTATAAATATCTCCCCTCCCCTTTGAAAGCGTTCCTAATTTCAGTCCTTCAAGAGATTTTTTTTTTAAATGCACAAATTCATATAGCAATGATTAATTCTGCAAAAGCAATTAATGTTTTTTTTTTTTTTTTGAGATTACAGGCTTTTGCCCCATTTTCCAGGTCTTTCGAAAGCAGATTAATAGAACATATTCCACCCATTTCTCCTAATTACTTATCATCTGCCCTTCCCTGCTAAGCAGATTTATCTGTTCACAGGCATCCTGGCTACTTTGTACACACAAGTCATCTGGATGGGAAATGCACCAAGTGTACATTCCTGGACTCTGCAGCTACTCGAACATAAGCCCTACTGCTCACAGGTGGAACTTATTCTTTTAAGCATGAATTCGACGAACCTGGCAGGTTCACTGTGAGATGAGAAGAGTATCCGATGGGCAGTAAATATGGCTGAAATCCTTTGCACAGTGGAGCCTGCATCCAAGTAAATGTGCATCTCATGCCTAAAATGTGATGTTGCAGAGGTATCCTTTGCTTTTTCCCTACAGAAGTAGGTAGGAGTGGGTGGGGTTAGACTTAGAAAGCAGTATTTCTTAGACTGTACCTAAAACAAAAAACCAGCATGCATTGCAATTTCTATAAAGCACTAATAGAAAGGAGAGAGCTGACTGAATTAATATTTAAAGCAGAGATTGCAATTTTAAAGCCTGCACAACTCTGTGAACACAACAACCACCACAATACATTCAGAAGACACTCTCCTCACCTCACAGTAACAATTTCCTGGCTTTCTAAAATGCAGCTCAGAAGCGTCTATGACTCAGCAAAGAGATCTGATTTTATTTTTCAGATGGAACTTACCAACACGATAAGACATTAAGGGGAGGTTCGGCTGTCACCATCCAGAGCTGAACGATATCTCTGAAGCAATGCCGGGTACTTCTCCCCCATCTCTTCCTATGCTATGAAAACAGGGAACGTTGGTTTTCATCCAGCAACGAGCAGGGAAAAACAATTCACACAGAATGTCATTTAGAAATTACCATTTCTTCCCCCACATAACATGCTGCGGATCTGGAAAAGGAAAGAAACAAAGAGGAAATTGGATGGGCAGGGGAAAGTAAGGCTCAAAAAACTGGAGGTGGGATGTTTGTAAACTAGGGTATTCCAAAAAAATAGAAAACTGGTTAAAACATGGTATCAAACCTAGAAGGGTTTTTAATTTTTACTGAACTTATGCCTTATTATTTAAACATGACAAACTGACCTGATTCATACAGTTTGCTAAGCTTTGTGTCTAAAGCAGAACTAGAACTCACAGTCTCCTGGTTTCTAGCCTGATGCCTTAACTGCTACACCAAAGTAGCTCTCTAAATTAGACTTAATACAGGGAAATAAGAATTTAAAAAATCCTCTCCAAATTCTTTCTCCCCAAAGGAAAACATTATGGACTCTTTCCACACAAATGTCATGGGCAGCCTCACTGTGGCCCTCACTTCTCAAAAAGCTTTTGGATGCCTTTATTCTAAACCACAGCTAATTCAAAGGAGCCAGATCAACTCTAGCTTAAAAGTTGCTTTGTTTCAACAAACTCAGCAGAGTTGAGGATTATACTGATGAAAGGAGAACTTGAAATTGTGGAGGCTGGTCATCCTTTCATGGCTATGATTGAGGTTATTAAACTAAGGGATGTTTGAGAGTGAATGAGTTATCTTGGCTTGATCTCACAGAATTAAATCATAATTTGATATTATGAGTCAAACCTGGTCCAGATTTTTGATCTTCAGATGAACAATGGAGTTATATAGCTCCCAGAATTTGCCACTCAACTTGACCTGTGTTGAAAATTGTGGAAGACTAGATATTTGGAGGACTCAATGGTTGGAAAAGCTTAGATGACATGGCTGTGTTTGTGCATTATATTCAGTCATAGGATGGCTTATTCTGGTTTTGTATCAATGTGTTATGTGAACGTATCATTCTTACATATCTAGTGAGAAAATACATTTAAAAAATAGTATAACGACTACACATGACCCAAAGATGCTGACTGAAAAACTGAAGAAGCTTCTTGGATGAGACATAAACATCTTCAAAGAAAAACAAAGAAAGTCCATTTGCCTCTTGAAAAAACACCTTTGGGACAATCATGATCTGGAGGAACGAAAACTCTCCATAGACAACAACAACATATGTTTATTTGTTAATTGGGAAATTATAAAAAAAATTGCAAGGATCAAGTATTTGGCTAACTGGTTAGAAGTATGGACTATTTGAATATCGCATATATTAAATAATGAATGAAGCCTAATGTATTTAATCATAAGCAAGACTATTTTGTAGATCTCCAGTAATAATAATAATAAAAATGGAGGAAAGGGGTTTAACAATGTATTAAATTTATTTTTCAACCATTATACTGGCACTTTAACTGAAATGCTGTTAAACTTTCCTGAATCTTCTAATCTCCCCATTCTCTTTTTAAATATATTTGATCCACCTGTCTAATATACACATTTTATATTCTATAAAAGTGATAATGGAAATGGTATGGGCTCATGTATATGAGTTGGGGAAATTGTTGCCTGAGGGTGATGTGAATTGTTAACCAAGAAAATTGAAAAGAACTAGGTTGGGATATTCTAGTATAATCAGTCTGAGATATTGGTGGGACATTTCTCAAAGGCAAGCAGTGGAAAAGTATTTTCTGATTGTCAAACAAGGTTCAAACCTTTTGAAAAGGCTTTGTCACTCACACAATCCTTTCACCGTGAATGTTCAGAAATGAAAAGAGGAATGACAGAGTAGTTCTCCCTGTGGGTTCATACAGGCTTAGGTCTAATGTGTCCTTCAACCCTTATCTACTTTGAAATGATTACAATTACTTTACTGCATCTTGACAAGGGCAGAAAGAACATTTGTCCCAGAAACAAAACCAACTTTTGCTTTTTGCCTGGCCTAACTTATGCTCAAAATAAGTTTGGCACAAAGTTTTTTTTTTTTTTACTTTGAGTGAAAAGCAATTTGTGACAAGCCAAAAATAGATCCATCTCTTGTGTCACTGATACATTGGAAGGGGCATTCAGATTGCTGCTTATAAAGGAATCCAAATTAAAATCATTTTTGTGTGATGGACAGATATATAAATTTGATAAATTTATTTATGAAATGTATGACGTCCCATCTCACAAAATGTAATTCTTAGCAATATACAACAATGAATTAGATCAACAAATATGTAACTATTATTATTAAAAATATTAAATAGTTATTCCTGAAACAAATAAAACCACAGATGAGACTGAATGTCATCCACAGTGATGGAACCATCATAAGAGTTCATCAGTTCCCTGGGATGACAAAGGCAGATCTTGAAGGACTTTCTGAACATTAGCAGAGATAGAGACAACCTAACTTTGAGATGGGGAAAGAATATTCCATAAAATGGGTGCCATAGCAGAGAAGGCCCACCTTTGGGGAGCCACCCAAGAAGCACCGAGATCCCTAGTGGACAGGATCCAGAGCAATGAAGTAGTATTCCAAGGTCTCATGTTGGGAAAAGCCAGATATCAATGGTAGTTTGTAGTAAAAGCAGGAATTCAACTTTTGGTAAGTCTTATCATTGTTCTTTCAAATACTTTAGATATGAGTCCTAAAAATCAATTGCCCCACTATGACTATAACTTGCTGTTTGTATCCTTACAATTTATATTGATTACTATCTCCTAGTACGATTTGACTGCTTATTTGTACCCCATGACTATCATTAAGTGTTGTATCTTATGATTCCTGACGAATGTACCGTTTCCGTTATTGTACATTGGAAGCATATGCACCAAAGACAAATTCCTTGTATGTCTAAATCACACTTGGCCAAGAAAGAATTCTATTTCTATTTCTATTCTTAAGTTATTTAAGACTCCTTGGTTTTTTTTTTAACTATACAGGTAGTCCTCGACTTACAACAGTTCATTTAGTGACAGTTCAAAGTTACAACAGCATTGAAAAAAGTGACTTATGACCATGTTTCACACTTACAACCATTACTGCAGCCCCATGATCACACAATCAAAATTCAGATTCTTGGCAATTGGCTTATATTTATGATGGTTGCAATGTCTTGGAATCATCTGATCACCTTTTGCAACCTTCTGACAAGCAGAAGTCAATGGGAAAGCCAGAAAGTTAGTCAGTGTTACTAACTTAACAACTGAGGTGATTCATTTAATAACAATGGCAAGAAAGGTGGTAAAATGGGGCAAAACTTACTTAACAGCTGTCTCGTTTAGCAACAGAAGTTTTGGGCTCAATTGAGGTTATAAATCCAAGGCTATCTGTAGCTGGCAAATGGACTTTCAGAAATCCTTGCCTTTTCAGCCTGTACAGTAACAGAGCATAGCAGTGCCAAGAATATAAATTTCAAGACTTTATGAAGAAAAAAGAATAAAAAGATGAAGGAGAAAGAAGGAGGAGGAGACAATCTGTGTCTCTTCTGCACATGAAAAAAAATATAAATGAAATATTCAAGTGTTGCTTCAAGATGCCGTTTATCTGGAGGCTACCTGTGTCTCCCACTGCAAAGCATGAGCATTTTTCAAAGTCAGCCCTTCTTCTCCATGACCCATATCAGGATTGAGTGACAGAGATGAGAAGCAAGAGCTGCAGAACTTTGAAAATAGGCCCAGGGCATTGAAAAAAATCCTTTGATTGTGTGTGGGGGGACATTGAGCCACATAGAGATTGAGCAGCAAATATCCAAAAGCCTCTCTGAAAGACAGAAATCAGAGGCCCAGTCATTGCATTGCTAATGGCACTGACTAAATTCATTCATGTTCTTATTGTGGCTTGGTTCCTCCCACCCAACTTCTTCGGTTGCATTGCTACAACTGTGAAAATGTTTCCTCCAATATTTCCTAGGAACCAAGTGATCCCCCAAATCAGAGGTGAAATTCAGCAGGTTCTAGCAGTTTCGCTAGAATTGGTAGTAAATTTTCTAAGCAGTTTGGGCAACCAGTTGTTAGAAGAAATCTCCTTTTGTTTTTTTTCCACTTTACAGGATTAATCCTGTAAGGAAGGCAGGAAAAAAATATTCTGCTGTTGTTTCTAGCCTAATCTTTATTGCCCTGCTTACAGAAACTGCCCACCCAGTCACATGACCTCCCAGCCACACCCACCAAGCCACACCCACAGAACCGGTAGTAAAAAAAATTGAATTCCACCACTGCCCCAAATGCAGAAATGAACTCTGTTGTTCTGATGTGTTATTAATGTGAGCAATCCCTGGAAAATGCTCACAGCATCATCAGCCCATGAAGGAGCATTACTGCTCATCCCTCATGTCTCCCCACACAAAAATGGGGCAAGAGTGTCAAACTCAAGGTCCATGAGCCAAATCTGGCCCACGGGGTGCTTAGATCTGGCCTGTAGGGCTGACCTGGAAACAGTGAAGCACTGGCCCACAGAGCCTCTGCCAGCAAAAACAGGGTTTAGGAGGGGCATGGGTGGCCCTCCTGAGTTCTGTTTTTGCTGGCAGAGGGTTTCAGGAAGCAGTCGCAGCCAAAAACAGAGCTCAGGAGCCTGTTTTCGCTGGTAAAGGCACCATGGGCCACCACAGATGCCCCTGATATGAGTGTTGGCCACACCCACCCTGCCCCCCCAAGATCAAACACAACCCTGATGCGGCCCTCAATGAAATCGAGTTTGATACTCCTGACCTAGGGAATTTTAAAATGCGCTTAGTTTGGTGATGGATGAATGCTTATTTACTTAAATTGTTTAGTACCTCCTTGCTGATGTATCCATCTACAGGTAGTCCTCAACTTACGACCACAATTGAGCCCAAAATTTCTGTTGCTAAGTGGGACATTTGTTAAGTTAATTTTGCCCCATTTTACAGCCTTTCTGATCACAGTTGTTAAGTGAATCATTGCATTTGTTAAGTTACTAACTTGGTTGTTAAGTGAATCTGGTATCCCCATTGGCTTTTCTTGCCAGAAGGTCACAAAAGCTGATCACATGACCCCCAGGAGACTGCAATCGTCATATTATGAACCATGAAAGTCAAGCCAGTAAGATCAGCTAAATGCTACATAATAAATGTAGTAGAAACCGTGATAGTAATTACAGGCTAGGCTAGAGAAATACATAGAGATCAAAACAGAAATGTCTAAACTTAAATCTAAGTTCATAACATTATGAATTAATGGATGAACAAGATTAAAAGATTAATTGATAAGAGAATAAGTAAATGCATAAATAGGAAGACAGAACAACAATGACCAAGACTTGATAATAGGAAGAATAAGTAAGTACTATAGAGCAGAGATCTCCAACCTTGGCAACTTTAAGACTTGTGGACTTCAACTCAGTTGAAGTCCACAAGTCTTAAAGTTGCCAAGGTTGGAGACCTTTGTTATAGAGAATTAAGTTTGGATTAAGTTAGAGTCATACTGACTTGGAGAAAAATAGAAGGAATAATCAGCAGAAATGTTAGGAATAAATAATAGGAATCGATAAAATAAGCAAAACAAATTTCTAACCACTATCATAACTCTTGAAATATTCTGTTTAGATGACTATCATAAAACAATCAGGCCACAGACAAGTTGAAATACTGTTTCAATATTGTTTCCCCAAAGCAAGAAGATTTATGGCTATTCTCTTAAAATGCAATGCAATTTCTTTAGCTTAGATGTGACAGCTTTGAAGTATAAAATGCATTTTTGGAATTGATATGTGCCTCACTTTGGATTAAATATATTAATAGCATGTTTGATTATTCAACACACAGTGTTTCTGCAACCCCGTAGTCTAGGTTTAAATGTTTAAATGTCATAGTCCAATAAATAAATGCGGTGCTTGTTGATTTAAAATAGAATCCCAATTATTTCAGTGCTGGACAGCCTCAACTAAGCATTCATACAATTACAGCCTTAATTATTTTGAAAATTAATGAGTTTATTTTATGGTAGAGCTTTCAAGTATATTTATAGGCACAGTACTATAAATTTGTAATTCCAGTAATACAATTTGCAGGGATTCTATAACGCATTTAAAATATTTGGAATGCTTATATTCTTATTTCTTAGACCAAACAGCCTCAATATTTGAAAGAGTACAATCAGTTTATTCCTATCCCCACCCTCCAAAAATTATATTCCTTTCCTTTCCACCCCTCCCCTCCCCTTCCCCTCCCTCCTTTCCTTTTCCTTTTCCTTTTCCTTCCCTTTCCTTTTCCTTGTCCCTTTCCCCAAAGAAAAGGTAAGAAAGAAATCCCACAAGAAATATAGAAAGATCATTTTGTCAACACAATGAGAGAGAGAAAAATATAACTTTCCTGAATGTTTAAAACCTTCCACATCTGAATGGCTGCAGTTGCTAGGAAACATGGATCACATGTGTGGAAAATCCTCTTCTTGTACTGTACTGTGTTTTCCAATGAGTGGATCTTTGCACATTTTTAATGGGAACACTGGGTTGTAGATCAACAATGTAGTAGCACATATGATTAACACATGTCAGCTTAACACTGCATAGTGTGAAACTGGATAAAGGAGGAAGATTTCAGTGTGTATGCTGATTCTAGACATCTAACAATAGTGTGAAATATAATACAGGATTCCTTGACTTATGACCATAATTGAGTGCAAAATTTCTGTTGCTAAGCAAGACAGTTGTTAAGTTAATTTTGTTCCATTTTATGACCACTCTTGCTACAGTTGTTAAATGAATCACTGCAGTTAATTTAGCAACAGGATTCTTAAGTGAATCTGGCTTCCCTATTGACTTTGATCGCCTAGAAAAAAAACGAGGAAGTGAATTTAGGAGATAGGTAATTTCAGCCATGTTTTCTGCCTCATTCCCTTCAGGCTAAACAACAGTTTGAAAGAAAGCAAAAATTAAGATACAGCCAGGAGGACATGGCATTTGTGGGTAGTTGTTAGGAGGACCCTTAACTCTCCTCCCCCCACCCCCACCCCAATTCTGACTTTCTATTAAATCCACTTCAGTAGAGGCAACATAAGTCACAAATACTTCCTGTTGCTTGTAAACCAGATCCTGGTTTGGGGCTTTGTTCACTGTCTTTGTGCAGAATGTTTTGTTAATTAATAAATAGTAAATCAGTACGAAGTATTTTTGGGTGGCTTACAATTTTATATAGATAGATAGATAGATAGAGATAATGACAGATGATAGAGATGGATATAGACAGAGATAGAGAGATAATGATAGAGATAATAGAGATCGAGATAGAGCTAGATAGGGATATATAATGGAAGTTCAGAGCAGTGGCAGAATTCCTTTTTTTAGTACCAGTTCTGTGGGCGTGGCTTGGTGGGCATGGCTGGGGGGGTGTCATGTGACTGGGTGGACTGTATCTGTAAGCAGGGCAATAAAGATTAGGCTAAAAACACCAGAATGTTTTTTTTTCCTGCCTTCCTTACAGGAAAGCGGAAAAAAGCAAAAGTAGATTTCTTCTAACAACCAGTTCTCCGAACTGCTTAGAAAATTTACTACCAGTTCTAGCGAACCTGCTAGAACCTGGTGAATTTCACCTCTGGTTTAGAGCAAGGGCAAAATCCGACCACTTTTCCTACTAGTTTGATGCGCGTGCATGCGCTGCAGCGCGGCTCTTTAAAGTGCTGTTAGAGGCTCCAGAGGCAGCGGAGATCATCAAGAAGGCTCTGCAAACACTCAAAATAGCTGATTTAGGTAAGTAAAAAAAATGGAGTGTGTATAAGTAAGAATAGGGGCTCGGGTGGCAGGGCCAATTTCAAACCTCTACTACTGGTTCTGCCAAACCGGTTAGAACCGGCTGAATTTCACCTCTGGTTCAGAGGCAGCACTCCTTGGAGTATCAGGAAGAAGCCAAATAAGATAAGATGAATCAGAATGCTTGCCTATCTGTCCCTTTGCTTTGTTCTACAATGATTTTTGTAATATGCCTAAATCCACACACACAAAAAACCACCTTCATTACAACCTGAGACTACAACATTGTAAGGAAGTGATGAATCCAAATTTATTCAGCAGATGTTAGTTTGATTCCCAGCAAAACAGAGATGGGAAATGATCTGAAATATTAGGGTCCAAAATTGAATGGATTCATAACTTTGCAGTTCCACGCTTGGAACAAAACACTCTAGGATAACACATCTCTCATCACAATGGCTGTTTTTGTGAACCAAGTCTCAAGGAGAATACTGCTTCAGAAATGTAGAACTGACAGGAAGACAGGAATCAGGTTAATAACTCAGGAGGTTCTGACCAGGTTTGCAACTTTTAAGGAAAAGAATACCTGATCTAGGTCTACTACAGGGCTGACACCTCCCCCCTGCCCCACACAAACTCAGATGAACTTGAAATTTGTTTGGGACTATGATGGATGAAATGGCAGGGGAAAAAATAGGTTACAGCTCACCACAAACATTCAGAAATGCTAGTGGTTGTCCAGATTTTTGCTGTATTGAAACAAGCCTGCTGCTTTCACTTCACCCACCACAAGAGCACTCTGAACCATAGTACTTTTCATTTTCCTGAGAGTGGTTTACATATGCAAGCCCCAGGCACCAGAACAGGCTCCTCAAATATAGCCATTAGCTCTAATGACTAATGTTGGAGACGAAGATAGCAAAGAGACATCTGAGAGGATGCCTTAGGGTCCAGAGAGCTTCACTTATGTTCCCAGTCTCAAATACAATGAAAACACCATGGTGTGTGTGTGTGTGTGTGTGTGTGTGTTTAACTCCTCTTTATTCCATTCTATAAATTGACTTGGCCTAGGGCTGCTGTTCTTTCCTCAAGTTCAGTATATGAAGATGATTCCTCACAGCACCTCTCATTCTGTAGCTATAGAAAAGCATGGAAGCTACACACCAGTGGTGGAATTCAAATTATTTTACTACCGGTTCTGTGGGCGTGGCTTGGTAGGTGTGGCTGGGGGGGGTCATGTGACTGGGTGGGCAATTTCTATAAGCAGGGCAATAAAGATTAGGCTAGAAACACCACCAGAATGTTTCTTTCCTGCCTTCCTTACAGGATTAACCATGTAAAGAGGAAAAAAAAAAATCCAAAAGGAGGTATCTTCTAACAACCGGTTCTCCGAACCTCTTAGAAAATGTACTACCTGCTAGAACCCACTGAATTTCACCTCTGCTACACACACACACACACACACAATATTAAAACTACAACAAAAATATAAAAATACAACAGGGCCCACTAGTAAATTATATCATGTTATGCCGAGCCTTGAGCAGAACCACGTCTTAAGGGCATTCTGAGAGATACTGTCAGAGTTCCACACAGCATCCACAATTTAATCAAAACTCTAAGGACTTTTGTTTCTTTGGGTGTTTTCCATATTTCTGTAGAAGATGCTGTTCCACAGGGCAGGGAGTGTAACACAGAAGGTGTGCTTCCCTGGTCCTATAAGATGGCTGCATTTAATTAAGGAGACCTGCCTGAAAATACCAAGTGGGCAGATACAATAGCAATAGCACTTAGCAATGATATTTAGACTTACATACAACTTCACAGTGCTTTCCAGCCCTCTCTAAGTGGTTTACAGAGTCAGCATATCAGTGGTGAAATTCAATCAGTTTTGCTACCGGTTCAGTGCGTGTGCATTTTGCTGCCATGTAGCTTCTAAACCTCATGTTTTTCCACTCCGGAGGAAGCCCAGGTGATTGTGAAGGCTGTGGAGAGCTGAAAAACAGCTGTTCTGAGCGATTTGGGTAAGTAAAATAAACAAAAAACAAGGGGATGTAGGCTAGGAAAGGGCAGGGGCGGGTGGGTGGGGCCAAACTTGAATGCCGCTACTGGTTCGGTAGAACTGGTGCAATTAGGTTGAATATCACCACTACAGCATATTGTCCCTCTAACAATCTGGGTCCTCATTTTACTGACCTTGGAAAGATGGAAGGCTGAGTCCTGACATCATATCCATATCCATCCATGTGGTCCATAGTTCCCACATGAATATATAAATGCACTATCTGCATATCAAGATAACGTATGAAATATCAAATGCTAAAGTGCAGCTTAGGATCTTATGGTCATATTAATAATGAATTAGCTCAAAGTATGTCTAGCCCAGCACATGTGTTAAGATGCACACATAATCTTGTTTTCTGCATTAAACTAATGAAAAGCAAATGGGTGGAAGGATTTGTTGAGACAAGAGATCAATATTTATGTAATCAAACTGAAATTATTATATACATGATATAGTATATAGAACAAATAGCAATAGCAATAGCATTTAGACTGCTTCACAGAGCTTTACAGCCCTTTCTAAATAGCTTACAGAGTCAGCATATTGCCCCCAACAAGCTGGGTCCTCATTTTACCAACTTCAGGATCAACCTTCAGCCGGTCAGGATCAAACTGCTCGCAGTTGGCAGAGTTAGTCTGCAATACTGCATTCTAAATACTGCAACACCACGGATCTCTATTGAAGATAAGTGGTCCTTCACCTCACCAGTTTCATTCTCAACTGCATCCAATTTTAAATCTATGGGCAAATATCAACTGAGAGCCATTCTTGTAAACAGAATATTCAGTATTCCCAATCCCCATTAAAAAAAATCATAACAGAAATTCAAAACTCAGTTGAATAAGAAGACAGGCAGTCAGATAATGACCAAAAGCAATTACTGTGAGAATCCTGATACACTTAAGCACATTTAGGGACAGAATTTATATGGGTATCCACTTGGACAAAGCCCAGCCATCCCAGAACACTTCCTGCCTACTATACTTTTCTTATCTTTTTCTGGAGATGTAGACACACTTACTAATAAAATTCTGGGTTGCAGATAATCATCAGTGATCATTTGAAATCAGAGGTAGTCTTGAGTATAAAAAGGCCACATTAGGGATCTTATATTTGAGAAGCCACCAATATATGTCATGTGTATATACAGTATGTGTGTGAAAGTTGCAATATGTGCATATAAATAGAACCTAAATCTGTGGCCCTCACTTTTTATGTCAGTGCATGCAAACTTCAGATCCCCTAAATTGCACACTTATATTGGTAGCACTCATGAATCTCATTAAAGAAGATCAGTTCCAGAATCAGTTTCTTGAAGTTTACACTGCCAACATTTTATTCGCAACTACCTCCATGGTATCAATAAACCAGTGGTGGAATTCATTTTTTTTTACTACCGGTTTCTGTGGGTGTGGCTTAGTGGGTGTGGCTGGGGGGGTGTCATGTGACTGGGTGGGCAGTTTCTGTAAGCAGGGCAATAAAGATTAGGCTAGAAA
>JAEANM010019304.1:0-12401 GCA_017656035.1 Myanophis thanlyinensis | reverse complement strand
AATAATAAATAAATAAAATAAATAATTATGTAATACAATATACTGCTAGACAACTGAATTAAATATTACTGAAGGTTGAATTAAATGATATTGTTTTGTAATTGTATTAAAAGACAAACTTTCTCTAAATTTAGTTACGGATTTTTGACTATTTACTTCTGGCTTGATTTGCTGACATATCCCCAACATCTTCATAAAGATAACAGCCTATATGAGTCAAATCAGGACATAATCATCATTTGGTGGGAATTCTATAGGTACATTAAGGGAAAAACGTCCTGCAGTTCATACTGTAAATCTCCCAGAACCAGAGAATTTTCTCATGTTTTAAAGGATGTCCTCAAAATAAAAAACTAAACATCATAAAAAGTAAGTTAAGGCAAAATTTATTTTCCTTTGTGTCTAAGATTTGTCTTACAAAACTTGTCACTTAATTTTGTTGCTTATGTATTATAGATGAAGATATTTTTTTTACTATGCCCTGGCTGAGCTGTTGCAAACAAGAAGCATAAACTGAATGATCTAAAAGACATTAGTCTTAATAATGCTAAGGAAACTTCTAGAATTTTAAAAATATATTACATTAAAACATTATTGATCTGTCAATTGATTGATTATATGCCACCAAATCAGTTTCAGTATTTAGTGACTTCATAGATTGATAGAAGACAATCTGACCCTAACTGGTGCTTCAGACCTTCCAATCTTTCTTCATCTTTTGTAGCATTAGTGCCTTCTCCAAAAAACTAGCTCTTCACATAATGTGTCCAAAGTAGGATAATTTGAGCCTGATCATTTGTTCCTTGAACAAAATAAATGAGCTGATTTGTTTTCTCATGACATTTTTAGGAACTTTCTCTAATATCAAAGTTCCAAAGTTCAATACACTTCCTATTTTCCTCCTTCAAAGTAATTTTTGCTTCTATAAATTATCACAGAGAGTACCATTGATTGAACTATTCAGATCGTTGTAGATATAGACACATCACAGTTTTTGAACATCTTTTCCAAGCCCTTCATGGCTGCTTTACCAGGTGTTAGTCTGTGGCATATTTCTTGACCGCTTATTTACTGTTGATGGTTTCTTCTAAAAGGCAAAAGCTTTCTCCCAGTTTCATATTATCATTGCCAATTCTAAAGTTGGTTATTTTATCTGATGTTATTACTATGATCTTTTTTATCTCTCTCTTCTTTTTTGTCTGAAACTCTTATTAAATTCCTTCCTGTCTTTTTTGTCTTTGGCTTCCTTTCCTGGCAATTTCTACAGTTTGCTCCAATAATTGGTTTCTTTCTACCATTTCTTCATCTTTGGCACTCTCTTTTCATCCTTAATGATTTCTTTAAGTTCATTACACAGTTTTTCTGGTTCTCTATCAATAAGGCTTCAAAGCAATTCCTGATGGTCTCTTTGAAAATATGTGTATCTATAATGGAAACTGATTGCCTTTCTTCTTCGTTAGCTTAATGTCGAACTTACTTAAACATAGAAGTAGTTAAGTAACTTTCTTGCTTCAGTTTGGTGTCCTAAGACATCCAATCCAACTACATTTTCCTTTTTTAATATTTCTAATGTTGGCATTCCAACATTAATAGCAAACAACACATCTTATTTGCATGTTTGTTGATTTCAAATTGAACTTGATGATAAAGCTCATTACTCTTTTCTTTTACATCAATGGTTGGACAATATAAACTTGAATGATCATTATATTAAAGGATGTCCACAAAGTTTAATGGATGCAGTTTGGCCATTGATTGCATTGTAGTCAGGTTTTGTTCTTGCCATCCTAACTACAAAAGTAACATTGTTCCTTCCTTCTTTTGTTTTCAGGTCCTGAATAATAAAGAGGGTATATTCTGACTTAACTTGCCTAGTATCAGTCTATTTCAATTCACTGAGGCCTAAAATGTTAAATTACAGATGTTTCGTTTCACTATTTTGAGCTTTTCCATACTCATGCCTCCTATGTTCCATGTTGCTACTGTAAATCTGCCTTTGCACCTTAGATTTTCTTTTCCTGTATGGTGAAATCAGCCACTAGATGTCCTGAAGGCTTTAATCTAACTAAGTCATAAAAACACTATTAGTACTTTGAAAGATTCTTAGCTGTTCCTCAGAACTACTGTATATTAAGTACCATCTGACCTGAAGGGCCTTATCCAGCCCCTGTGCATGGCCCTTACGCATCTTCTTCACTGTCAGTAATTGAAGCTATGTATTCAGGTACATTTTGTCCAGCTCATGGTACAATATGGGGGAAGCTGAAGAATCTAAAGTAGTTCAGAATCTGTCTCTCTAAGAGCTTACTTCCAAACAATATCTCACAAATCGGATAAACAATTGCAACTGATCTGATAAACATTTGACAGTATCTATAAGCTTCATCCATGTAACCTTCACCAAGACAGAACAGACAAACATTGTTCCTGTCTAGAGAAGAGATTGCTTTGGCTTTTGAAGGCAGAAAGCTAGAAAAGAATAACAACAATTATGTATTTTTCTAAACTTTTGGAAATCACGATAAACAAATTAGAAAACAAGGAAAATCATTTTCAAGACTAATTTCTGTTTTGATCTTCAAAACAGAATGAAATCAGCCTGCTTGCTCTATTTAACATTAAGAGATTTCAATTCAGCTTAACCCAAACTATATTGCAGTGAAAAAAATAACATGCTGTTTATATTTTAAACCCACAGGATTGAAGGAGGTTAATTTAATATCACAGTAAGACTTAATAACATGTCCTTTTCCCTTAAATTCCAAAAGCAACCTGAGAAAAGAGCCATTCTTACTGTAGCACACCAAGCTAGGTGTGTATATAATATTTTAGCAGCCTTAGAGAAATTTAGATTTAAATGCTTTAAATAGGGCAATCAGGAGAATCTGTCTTGGAGAATTTACAAACTGTTTGAAAGCTACTCTGGGTGCCATTGACACTGAGCAAACCTTTCTAATTTGCTATAGTTCTTTGGCAACTTTAAGATTGATTGGGGTTCTGATAGTAATACTAATCTCCCGGTAGTTTTAAATCTTTTTTTGGGGGGGGGTCTTGGGAGCTGTTTGTGAAAAATCTATTCCACTACACTCTTAGAAAAGACATTTGATCCCTCTCTGTAAAGTGGTCAAGGAAAAAAAATCAATTTTATTTTGGAGAGACTGGGAATTCCAACTGTATTTTACAGTTTAGAACATCCATTATTGCAAACCAGCCAGGCTAGATTACTCTGAGTAATGATAAGAAATCTTTAAATAAGTATACTGCAAGTTGCTCTCCCTTTTATAATTCAAAATCCCAATTTCACAAGGAAGGCATTAAATCTTCCCCCATCAGAATGCCATACAAAATGAAAAGGAGAATGGTATGCACAACTAATAGCTACAAAATAGAAAAATGGATTTAATAAAGCAAGCAAGCAATTAGTTTCAGCTGCCAAATGATTCTATCTTCTTCTTACCCTTTTAAACACTAAACCATGTCTAGAAATGTCTAGAAAGCCATGCGCCAGCAGTAATGTGAGAGAGGTACATATACATTTTATGTGCATAGGAAAAATTTTTGCTTGCCTAATAAAGAGTCTGAAGCTCTAACTGGTTTCAAGGGAGCCTACTGGTAAACGTGCTGAAACTTACTAAGAAATCTAGAAGAGATAACTGACCCTCTTGTGGTTTTTTAAAAAAAGCTATATTGTGAGGTGGGCTACAATTTTGGCTTTATGTGGACAAGTATATCCTGAATTTCAAAATACTGAGTACTAATAATAATTTTTATTTTTAATAAGGGTAACTCAGACCACCATATGATGTACACCCAATTAGGCTACTAAATGCAATCAATAATATCTATGGTGGACATCTCTATTTAAAGTGGTGAGACTGGTGGACTTAGTAAACATACTGGCAGAGGAACAAGTCAACTTTATAGCCTGTTTCAGTATAATTAATCAGTTCCCAGTATATTTCACTGATGTAATGAAGAAAGAGCTCAAAAAACTAAACTCAGATCTGTATGCTGGGTTTTGTTTTGGTTTTGTTTTGGTTTTGTTTTTGTTTTTGTTTCCTCAGATACAAAAAGTGGAATAAACTGTTGGAAGTTAGCAACCACCCCTTTCCTAGAAAAATGAAAAAATATTAAAAGGCAGAATATTCCCCCTAAAAGAGAATAGAAATCTGAAGATAGAAACTCAGCCCCCTGCTCCAGCAGATACTTTGATTATTTGGAAGACAATAGACTGAGCTAGCCTTATTTGCAATATAAAAGGCCCTCACTGGCAGGACATTATGGGCTTGCCCAACTCCCACAAGGCACAAACAAAAGCTTCAACCAAATTTAAATCATGACCCATAGCCACATGGGAGTCTGACAACCAATCAGGATACTTGCCCTTGCCACAGGAACAGGAAGCAAGGTCATAGCCTAAGAGAGTATAAAATCTCTTTCTTTCAGCTACGTGGGCCCCTTTTCGCTCCAGCTCCACCAATAAACCATCCTTCCAAACAGCCTCCAAGTTTCCAGTGTCTTTCTCTCCATTTGGAACTGAACCCACATGGACATTTCTTCCAACAAAACCTAAAATTGATCACCACTTATTCACTCTTGTTTACACACAAGTCATTTGTTATTAAACATGCTCTACATGAAATGGGTTAAGTAACTATGTATCCTTAGTCTACCTCTGTATAACTTTTATATTAACTTTTGAACGTTTAACCAGAAATGAAACTTCACCTAAAATTGCACATTTGGCACACAATTTTACAGGTATTGTTAGATGTTGATGACACAGTAACTCTTTCTTAGCTAATGGCAGGGGTAAGAAGGCATAACATATAGGTGGTTTTAGACTTAAAATCACAATTGAGTCCTAAATTCCTGTTGCTAAGCTAGACAGTTGTTAAGTGGGTTTTGTCCCATTTTATAACCTTTCTTGTCACAGTTGTTAAATGACTCACTGCAGTTGTTAAGTTAGTAATACAGTTGTTAAGTGAATCTGGCTTCCCTGTTGACTTTGCTTGTCAGAAGATCGCAAAAGGTGATCACATGACCTTGGTACACAGCAACCATTATAAATACATGTGAGTTGCTAAGCATCTGAATTTTGATCAGATGACCCTGGTTGAGGACTACCTATACTCTAATTCTTTATATGGAGAATAAGAAATTGAACTTTTAATGTTTTCTAAAAGATTAAGAAAAATTAAGGTTTGAATAATTTTCTTCACTAGGTACATGTAAAACTTTGCCAACTGTGATGATCTGATGTCTCAAATAAAATTATAGTTTCATGTTATTAAAGCAGAAACTGGTACAGATTAATAGTCTGGCAGTTTTGGTTGCAGATTATGCATAATTAATAATCACATATTAAAACTTCATATGTACAGGGCCTTTTAATTATAGTTTTATTGTGAATTATGAGCACTAGTCAGTTGTTTCCTCATATTTTAATTTGTTTCAAAATTTTATCTAACTGAATATATTTATCAAGGCAACAAATGGAACTTAACTGGTGGCAGTGTCTGCATATAGTTAAGAAAATATTGGACTAATTTTGTTCCTGCTTGGACTGTAATTGCTTGAAAATACAATATTTTGCTTTATCATACATAAAGTTCCTGTATTATCATTATCAATATCAATATCAATTGGGTTATTTTACAGTGCTTAGCAAAAAGTATTTTTAAATAACCTGAAGATTTCTTTTTCTGGATTCAATACTCATATTTGTACAAATAGAAAACTTCTGGGATACAATTTAACACACTTTTTACAGAAATAGCCTCTTTCCACCAAAGGGTGGCCATAAAGGGGGGAAAAATACCATGCAAACTGCCTAGGCTTCTGTTTTGGTCATGCAGTTTTCCAAAAGGAAATAATTTGGTGCCCACTATGATGGTGATTTGTGCTTCTTGGATATTTTCCACTTAGGACACCAGACAAAAAAAGCAGCAATAAATCTATTATAAGTTACTCAAAAGCTAGACTGGTCCAGCCGACAAACTGAAAGCAAGAAAGAGGCTTTGGTTTCTAAATCCTTAAGATGTTGTGCCAACTGCTGTGCCTTTCCACAAAAAGGATAGGATTTTCTCTAGGTTGCTCTTTCTCAGATCATGCAAGAAAAGGAAAGTGAGCTAGCAGACTACTTGATTACTAACAACCAATAAAGGTAATAGACGTAATGTCACTCATCTGCATTGCTCCGTGAGGCTACTGAGAGTTTGCTTATGGTTGACCAATTCACTTTATTCTGCTTCTGCCACAAAATGTTAGTACTGAGTGTTCATCACAACAGCATTATAATTAATATCAACTATGCAGTATAACCAGCCCTAAATTCTTCTGTGACCTGAAATTATATTACTCTTCAGCTCATCGGATTAATTTAGCCATTATTCCAAAATTCCAATTTTCAGACAGCCTTCCTGACCTGCAGATGTGCAGTTGTGTGAGATTTTAACTCTTCAGAAAGACAAAATATTTGGCAGTGGTCAAGTGGGAAAAGAGCAGAGTTTTATCTTCCTTATTTGTGTTTGTCTCCTTTAGTTGTCTTAAAAGTAACCGCATTTCTTTCAAAATACCATACGTGTTTATGAACAAGAAGGAAGACTTATAGTTTTCTTGCGGTTTAATGTTATTGGCTGCTAGTACACATTCTATAATATGCCATTTTAACTTCATGAGTCACATCCCACTCCGAAAGCCTTATTGAGTATGCGTTGCAGGTGAATCATTACCATAATTATGGGATTCCAAAGAAAACAAATGACAATAAACCCTTTAAATGTTTGCAGATTTACAATTCTTTCTTTTTACTCTACCAGATGGGAGGAAATAGAGTTAATTCAATCATTTTGTTTTATATTCATGAGAGTCACAGAGCAAAAGTCATCAAGAGTGGTTATAATGGGCTCTTGAAAGCACTTCTGTTTATGGCACGAGTGACTTATATATTCCAGTTGTAATTTGAGTCATTTTGAGAAAACTAAATTCAGATTCCATTTTCCAGAGCAGAACCTAAATTTACAACTGACATTTTCTTAAAGTTCCCATTATGGATGCGTAAGGTAAGGCTATAGTTTAAATTGTGTATGATTTATATCTGAAAAGCAGGGTAATATGTGTTATTTCACATGCAGATTTGCCTTATCTTATGTAAGGGAAATAGAATTTTAATAGAAAAACCAGAGAAATAGAATTTTGTTCTTTTTCTGAACAATACAAATGTTAGCTGTGGGACCAAAACTGGATATGGGGTGGGTGGGTGGGGATGTCCGCAGCAAGAAATCAGCACACAGTGAGGTTTTTTTTACAATTCCAAGAATTCCCAATGGGAGATATTAGATTTTTATTTAAAAATGTAATAGAACAAGTGAAAGATTTCCCTCCAATTTAGCCCACTCATATAATTATTATATTATATTATAAAGAATATATTGTAACATACAAAATACCCTCCCCTCCCCCTTGAAAAAAATGTTCAATGTCAAAAAAAAACACCTTTTTTTTGTTCCAGAGAGAAAACTCCAAAACTGGGAATTGAAATAATAGAAAAGTTATTGAAATCAGATATTTACAGTTAATCCTGAGGATGGGTATCATTTTCCTGGAAAAGCTCCTGCGTTTGATATTCTGTACTGTGGTAAACCAAAATATTCAAGGGTCATTACTAGTTACCATAACATCCCACCACTTTACTCTGTCATGCAGACAACTTACTCAACAAAAGCCACACATAAGATGAAATGTTGATGTTTAAGTAGTTTGAAATGTATTTTTCCAACCAGCAAATCATTATGACTTCTTTTTCCACAAACTACCTTCAAGGCCAACACCTCAAAAATAAATTTTGTCTTAAAGAAATTTAGAATGGATAAGGAAAGATCTGTATATTTAGACTAACAACCTCTGCCGAATACATTTTTCAAATGAAGCATTTCTTTCAGCCTGCTACTTCCTGATTTAAAGTTATATCCTGAAGTCTACTTTTTATAGTGTTTATTTTTTCTGGCTCGTCAAACAGCTTTTGGGACAAGATAGAAGAGTCAAACTAAAATTGGTAGTAATTTCCAGATGAATTCTTCTTACCTCTTCCAGAAAAAATATAAGGCATAACTATACTGTCTTTCTCTTCTTATACAATTATACAGTAGGTACATAAAAAAAATGTAAAAGCAAAGATGATAAAGTATGAAAGACTTACAGATAGAATATTATATTATCCAGAATGAGACAGGATGCTACACAATAAAAGCTTCATCTAGAACAGGGCTGTCAAACTTGCGACCTGCAGGCTGGCCACACCTGGTTTAGTGAACAGGGGAAAGTCACAATACATTACGTGACGATGCCATGATGATACGAATTTGACACCCCTGACCTAGAAACATCCAATGTTGGCTAATTGCTCATCCAATAATTAGTTACAGTCTGTAGCGCTAGAATTTGGCAACATAAATGGCAAGTAATTTCTGCCTGACCAGTTGTGTGATATAATATCTGTACATCAGAAGGATTTTCAAAATCAAAGCTCTGACTTTCACACACTAGGAAATTCATTTTATATTAGTATGGTAACATAAGTGATGCACAGTGTACATACACAATGATAAAAACTTGTTAAGAGAGTTGAAGATGCTTGCTTTGTTATGGCCTCTAGATATAATAAAAATTAAAACAAGACACTTGAAAATAAAGTACACATTGAAAATGGACTGGGGACACTAATAATTTGTATATTATTCTAAAGTTAAAAAGCCAACTGCCTAAATTTGGAAATCTCTTTGACTTTGAAGTCCCGGCCAAATAGCCCTTCTACCTGCAGATGAATACATCTGTATGCAATTGCAAATAATTTGTTTAGTAACCTCAATACAGCCATGAAACAATCAGAAGAATTAGGCAAAATGTACAAAGTTTATGTGTATCTGCTTCACCACATGCTATATTGTATGCGTAAATAAGCACTACATCAAATGTTTCTGTATCTCCAGAAAACCCAGTTCAGTATCAGTGTAAACTACCCCAAAGAAGTTCTGTTACATAAATTCTTATTCTATATGAGCCTTGGCATTTCCCTCTACCACAGAGTAAATTAGAGTTAGTACTTCTGCTTTCAGAATCAAGCTGTGTGTAGTTCCTTTACAGTGAATTTGTTGGAATTTTTATGCAGAGAAGCACAGTACGAACACTTTGGTAATCTGTGTGGCAGGCCATTGGAATGTTTGAACTGACATCTTCTCCTCCATTGCACAGCATTGTATGGATAAACAGTTACATGAATCAGCCTTTTATTGAGACAGAACATTGGCCCAGCCAATGTTTTCACACTGACTGGTAGTGGTTCTTCAAAGTTGGAAGCATCCTCATTGCTGGAGATCCTGTTTAACTGGCGATCTAGAGGAGGTCTCCATTTCTACAGTCTTGATTATAGAGGAGAAAGTTAATGTATGGATCATACATTGTTTCTCACTATCACTGTCACTATGTGCACCTGTATAATTCTTGTACAGGTACACATAGAATCACGTAATTCTTATATTCCCAGGTCCTAGGACCTAACTGGAAAAATAGCATTGCTTACAGATATATCCCGTATGTCAACATATTAGGTTGTTGCAGATTTATCCAATATGTTGAGGTAATATATTTTCAAAATTGTTACAGTTAGAATACAATTTACATAAAACCTGCTTAACTGTAGTTATTTTCCCCTAGGAATTATGAGACCTATGGAGCCATAGAAGCCCAGTGAAACAAGAGGTGAATTCTGGGTCATGAATGAAATCTATTAAATAGATTCTGAAATCTAAATAATAATCTTATTGGTATGCCATCGCAATAATATAGCTGATGACCACAAACCTTAGGAGGTAAATGAAAAAGAACATCTTTTCAGGCTTATCCCTCTAATATTAATTTTGTCAATATTACTAATACCAGAAGCAGCACAATACACCAACATATTTGCTATTGAGTTGGAGAGCAATTTTTAAATAATTGTGACAAAGAACATAAAAATCAGACTGTAAATCTTTGTTTTGGGTTTTGTGAAACCATAGGTCAAGTTGCTTACAATGGGTGCTTTGTTGAATGCATCTTCTCTTTGCCATTGCCCATTTGTTTGCCTCTCTCTGAAATCAATAGGCACAATGTACAGAAAGAGAAGATATCTGTAGACTGTCACTCCTTTCACAGCACGAGGAAGAAAAGGGCCATAAGTCTCCAAGAACTGCGGGCACTCCTCTTCTGAAGAACAGGTTTCAGTCTGTCTTCCTTAATTCTGAAACTATAGATCAGATATCACTCTAAGCTTTGATAAGATATTTGATCTGTGAAGAGGTGTGTGTGTGTGTGTGTGTGTAAAATCCCATCTCACTCTTATGGATGATTTGTGTCTTCCTCAGTCTTGTGTCCTCTACCAGAGGCCTGGGAGTTTGTGGGTTCTGTGCCAAGATGAAATTTAGCGGGTTCTAGCAGGTTCTCTAGTAGTAAAACTGGTAGTTTTTTAAGCAGTTCGGAGAACCGGTTATTAGAAGAAATCTCCTTTTGTATTTTTCACTTTAGAGGGTTAATTCTGTCAGGAAGATAGGGTAAAACATTCTGGTGTTGTTTCTAGCCTAATCCTTATTGCCCTGCTTACAGAAACTTCCCACCCAATCACATGACCTCCCCCAGCCACGCCCACCAAGCCACACCCACAGAACCAGTAGTAAAAAAATTCGAATTCCACCACTGGTTCTGTATAGTATCTTAACTGTTCTAGCACTGCACTCTTCTGGACAGAGAGCTCCAATGTTGTTTCTGGGATCTCTTTGAGCCACTCTCCCAATTTAGGTGTCACAGCTCTAAGAGTTCCTATCATCACTGGGACCACTTTGGCATTTATTTTCCACACCCTCTCTGCTTGTCTTTTGTGTCCTCTCTATGTCTCCTATGTTCTCCCAATATTGTTCAGTTTCAACTGTTCAGTGAATCATGGTAACTAGACTTGAGGGTTAAATATAGTTAGTTTATCAGTTGGGTAAAATTAGTTGTTTTTCAGTTAGTGTAGACATAGATCTTCTGTTCATCCACAGTTCTTTCATAAGCTTCATATATATCCTAGGTTTGCTGTTATTGTAGCATTCCATTGATTCCAGGTTCTTTTATTTCACTCATTTATGGCTTATTCCATATCTATCCAGCCTCTTGGAGATTTCAGCCTTCATTCCTTGCTTCTGAAAATACAGATCAGCTATCACTATAGGCTCTATTCATATATTTGATCTGTGAAGCTACAAACACACACACACACACACACACAGACATATAGATGTGTATGTGTGTGTTTCATATGCATTTGAAGTCAATTCTCTATCACATGCATACAAATTTGTAATTCTATTTGAACATTTTTTATTTTTCACTTTTTTAGGATTCAGTTGCATAAATATTCAAAGGTGGCTACAGTAAAAGAATGGGGACAATGGAAATAATCCCGAACTGTCCAGCCATGTTTACAGTCTCCATATGTCTATATATTCCTCAGCAATTTTTCATTTGCTAGGTTGGCATCTCTTTGAAGGTCAATAATTAATGCTAATGGTGACAAACAGGAAATAACTGATGAAAAATTATTATTCCCTCCTCAGAGATAGCACCTGAAAGTGCATTACAGAATGAAAATACAAATACAATAAGTTAATAAAAGTATTTCCTGAAATGATGTACATACAAAAGCATATTGTGTACAAAAGTAGCAAAAATTTGTACAAGTACTTTTGTGTACTTTATAAAAGAACAAATTGTCTTAAATAACAAATGCAAGACAAATTGTGAAACAGTATAAACTAAATCATAGCAAAGTAAACTATTTCCAGGCATGTAGCATCGATGAATTCTTTGCATAGCTCAACCCAAAAAAATCAAAATTGAATCTTGACATGCATAAAAATGTGTATAGCTTGAAAAATATCTCTGTATCTATAAAAAAAGATCTCATCAACAAATCTAAATCTAATCCAAACTAAGAGTTTATAAATATGTTTGCTTATAAACTTATTTGTATATCTTTGGATGGTGACTAATGTATCTGTATTCCTATTACCTTTATCTAATACTATGCAGTTACTGAACATTATTGTTCTAATAGGCAATCTGACACCTGTGAATTCCAGGGAATAAGTGGAGGCTTATCAGCCCTTAGAGACAGTCCAGATTGGATAGATATACATATAATAAGTAATGACACTACTTTTATTGTAAAGTTATAGTAACAGAACCTTACAAATCTGAAAGCACTGCTCCCCTTCCCTGTCTTTACTTTTCAGACAACTAGGAAGGTCCCTTTTGAGATATTTCTGAGATATTAGGCTGACCATAGTTGATAAAGAAAAAAAGAGGACGGGGAGGCGTCGGCGGGG
>JAEANM010019303.1:0-12401 GCA_017656035.1 Myanophis thanlyinensis | reverse complement strand
GAAGGCCCGAACCCTCGGGGCCGTCAGGCGACATCGACCCGACGGTGGAACCCCAAGGAGGCCTGCCCTGTGGGAGCTCACATTTAGTGTATTTATTATATTAAAATAATTGTCTAAGACAATCTTTGCTCCAAAGTTCATTGTAAGTTCAGTGTTGCTAAAAAAGTGTGAAGAGTTGTAAATTTAATTTTGCACAGGTTTTTTTCTGGAAACATTGTATTGTTAATTAAAGCTTATAAATCTAATGCTAGACCAATCTTAGAATACTGTTCAACTGTTTGGAATCCTCACCTCAGTACAATTGAGGGGGTCCAGAAGTATTTCACAAGAAAAGTTTTGCACTCTTCTGTACACAATAGAATTCCCTATGTTCCTAGGCTTGAAATTCTCAGTTTGGATAACTTAGAACTGTGTCACTTGTGGTTAGACCAAGGTATTACATATAAAATTGTATGCAGTAATGTTTTACCAGTAAATGACTTTTTTTTTATTTTAATCGCAATAATACCCATGCTAATAGCCATTTTAAATTTAATGTAAATCAAACTTGACTGTAAAAAAATATGAGTTTTGTAATAGAGTTGTCAAAGTCTGGAATACTCTATCTGATTCAGTTATTTCAGCTACAAATTCTCATAGTTTCAGTCGCAAATTCACTTCCATGGACATTACATCATACCTAAATAGTCAGTAGAGGGAGTGTGCCTATCATTCCTATCATTGCATTTTTTATTCTTGTATTCATGTTTTTATTATTGTTTGACAAATTATAATAAATAAATTTGATGTTTATTGTTATTTATTGATAAATAAATACTTGTTTGGATTCTCATATCTTAACAGCATAAACATAAAGCTTTTTATCTTTACTACACAAATAACAATATAAAAATTGGTAGAAATCTCTAAGCGTTAACTTTTCACCATTAAATAGGTAATAGATATTACTTAGCAAAACCAAAAGAGTAAAAATGGTAAAGAAGAAAGAAGGGAAGATATGGTACATATTTATTTATTATTAGTTTATTTATACATTTTATTGTCTGCCCATCTGATATTCAACTGTATGCATATAGATTTAGAGTAGAAATATGTATTTTTTCTTAGAATTAATGTCCTAAAAGGAAAAATATCTTGTGAATGCTACTTCTCTTCTGTAAATGCACACATTTCAATTCCCACTTGAATATTTAAGGTTAAATTTAAATTATAGTGGCTTTAAATATGGGCTGGGAAGAGTGACATAGAAAGAGATATATGTTTTATATTAAAGTAGTCTGTATTGCTCAACAAATAATCTAAGACTACTTTCCAAAACATTTTTATGCCAGTTTACAGCTGTTCAGTGCATTGATCAGGAATTTTGGCACCATTTAAATAATTTTAATTAAAAATAATTGAATTAAATTATGTTAATGTTAATTAAAACTTAAAACATATTTATTAAGAAAGATGTCATAATATAAAATGTTCCATAACCTTGTCTCCCAAAGTACCATAACATGCGCTCAAACAGTGGCCCGGGTATATATGGTCATTAAAACTTATGATAATTTAGCTATCTTGCTCTGGAATCTCATATAAAAAAGCTCTTATTAAATGAATTCTTATTAAACATTATGTTAAATCTTAAAAGATTTTTGGTTTCTTGTACAAGCATTCATAAGAGCAATCTTACAATTAGCCAGTGAGATTTCTACTTTTTAAAAAAAAAAAAGTGATTTGGGGATGACTTACTTTAAAGCCTTGTGGTATTGTCACACCAAAAATTGTTGAGGTGATATTTAATTGTCCTAAGAAATAATAGGTATCTTTCATAGCTAAATATGGCCTTAAGTTTTCTGAGAGCAGGCAATTTCAGTCTAGAAGAAAATGTTGACTGCTGTGTTCATTTATAGCTGTAGTCTATATTTCATCCAAGAAACCCAAGAGAGTATTTAGGAGCATTCTTTCCACTTCCTTATCACTAGTATATGTGGAAAATTAAGCTAAAACTTTCAATTATTGAACAAGTTTTATGGATGTGCAAATATTTGAACCTGTGCTATAACCCTGGTCCCTAATCTCTATACCATCAAAATTCCTAACATGCTTCAATGAATTCTGCCATGCTATCATACATTTGATTTGAAAATCATATTCAAGTCATTGAACTATAAAGGCATTACGTATTTGTATCACATTGTCCTAACTTTCACATAGATTTGATGTGCTCCTGAGAACATCAAAACCAGGAAGAATGTCTAGGAGGAATTACCTTTGGGGGTTATTTTCAGTAAGTAGGATGATGGCATGGCTGGCTTATTTCTTCTTAGTGAAAAGAATTCAAACTGGGAAGAGACAGACATGGCTGGAAAATACATCAACATATCTATTCCAGTTGGTTCTGTTTTCTAGTGACAAAAGAGATTGGAAAGAAGAGGTTAAGTATTAGCATATTAAAGCCAGGGTAAACTCTATGAAAGTTTTTCTCTAAGTATAAGCCCTTTTCACAATTCCCTTAATCAAAAACACTAAGTACTTGAGCTTTAATTATATCCATTCCTTAGGAGAAGAGTAATTTAGCATTACGCAATATTCTTGTTAGACTGACCTCCAGAAGAAGGCAATCAAAATTACATTAAAATGTTATCAATTTTCAAAGCAGCAGTAAGTAGATAGAACACCAACCAGCAGCTAAATCGCTGATTTATATTTAGGCAATATATTACCAAGGTTTTATCTACCTTATCTATGATTATATTTTTAGCAGATGTGATTTTTCTTTCTGATGCTTTCAATTATTTTTTTAATGATTTCTGCTAGATATTGATGTAAGTGTAGTTTTACTTCCATCTGGAGTTCTGCCACACAACATCAGAAAAGCTATGATTAAATAAACAAATCATGCCAGTAATATAAGAGTATGACTAACATGCATAAAGAATGTGAAAAAATCATTTTCAACCATCCTTCCATAATTTACTATCATATTTCCCAATGGTTTGTCTTTTAATTCATTTTTTCCCTCTAAAGACAGCCTTGTTGCTGTTTCTGAGAAAGCAGGATTGTAAAATGACTAAAATATTTTCACAGAATTCTTTAAATATCAGCAGCCAAAACTACTTTATCATAAACTATAATGATTTCCAAGACTGATTTTTTTTTTTTTTGCAATTTCTGGCTAATGTGTTTGCTTCTGGGATTATGACTTAAAATATTTATAAATTGGCACAGAATTATCCTTCCTGTTCCTGAATTCACCTGGGAAATCCATAAGTTCTCCAATAGTTTGCCAGTGGGGAGGCTTTGCACTAGTTGCAATATACTGTAATTATTTTCCTCTTTGTAGTTAATGATTATATTCTGTATAATAAGTTAGCCCTAACTTTGTTTGAGGGCATTTGATAGGGAATGGAAGTATAAGGAGGGTCTGTAATGTACAAGGGACAAGGAAATAAAAGCAGACCTTTTTTTAGGGAAAAACAATCATTGCATCCAGACTAAAGGACATTTATTAGCATTTGTCATTCAGCTAGGCGCCTATCCATGTGAAAAAAATGCTACTATAGTTTCTGGCAGATAACTCAGCCTGAAAATCTAAGACAAATTTATGGATAGAAGTAATTTCAAATTATAATACAAAGGAGATGCTGTAAATTATGATTCCAACAAATATTTTCAGAGATTATTGTAATTGAGAATCAAGATGTTATATACAGTATAGCAGTGATGGCAAATCTTTTAGAGACTGAGTGCCCAAACTGCAAGACTCTCTCGCATACACATGCGCATGCAGCGGAGAACCAAAGACCAGCTGGCCGGCAAGGGCAGAGCATCACAACATCAGCAGCTCTGCAGGAGGCAAGATCTTTTTCTTTTATGAAAAGTTGCAATCGATTGACTGAACTCTTATTTTAGTCCCACAAACTTCTGTTTCCTGCAAACGACAATGAAAAACACAACGGACAAATGCGGTGGAGCTGAGTTAGGTTGATGGCGCACATGTCCACAGAGAGGGCTCTGAATGCCACCTCTAGCATACATGTCATAGGTTCACCATCACTGTGGTATAGTGTTAGGGTTAGGAATTTAAAAAAAGAAAGACAGTTTGTTCTAGTGATTAAAGATCAGGCTAGAAACCAGGAGACTTTGAATTCTAGTTCCGCCTCTTCCTAGCCATGAAAACCAGTTGCATGACCTTAGGCCAGTCAGTCTTTCTCCATCCAACACACCTCACAGGGCTTTCTCCTCACAGTGGAGAAAATGTGTATTAAATACATTTGCCACCTGAGATGTTTATAAAAATAATAAAAAGTTAGCTATAAAATAAATAAATAATAAATTCCTCCTTATAATATGGATGCTCCTTTGAGACATAAGAAGAGAGAGGAAGCAGGTAAGTCATTCCCTAACAATGCCTTTCAATAAGAGGTGTGGTCTTTAGGTTGTTTATAAAAATAATAACGGTAAGAAATGAATAAATGAATGAATGAATAATATTCAGTCAGAAATAACCTATGCCACTGTTTTCAGACTGTTTCTTACCTGGTCCCTAGAACTATTCTAGGAGCCCCTTGCACAATAATTTATTGGTATGCTGTGTAATTCCTACAGTAATACATTTAAACTCCATAATCCTTCACCACCACCCTTACAAAACTGCAAAGTTTAAATATTTCTTCCCCAACAGATAATATGAAACATTACGACATTATCATTGGTAGAGAAAATCTTTTGGGGGCAGAGAAAGGAAAGAGGAAAGGAGAGGGGTAAAAATATAGAAGAATTTTCTCCTATCCTATAACCCTGCAGTCTGTATGTTCTGAACTATCTTTCTGAATTACTAGTACAGCACTGATTTCTGTTCTGCCTAGTACCTACCAACTTACCTATGATATTAACTCTTAGATGAGATATTAAGAAATAATAGGGTGCCCCTGCCCTCAAGAGAGGCCACCTCATGAAGCAAACTCAAGCTTGGCAACACTAGATGCTATCAAATTAAACCCATTATTATTTGGATCCTATGCTCCAAGGAGCAGGCTCAGAGCCATAGAAACAGATAGACAAGAGGAAACAGAGATAGCCAAGAATCCTTGTACAGTATACACATTAACTATGCATTCGTGGCTTTAAACAGAACATTAACTGGCTAGTTTTATCTAAAATCCAATATACTATTCTAAATAAGATTTATTCAGAATTGGAGGGAAGGGATTGGTCGGTTAACTAAAGGCAACAAATAATAACATCTCATGGGAGATATTCAACTTTATTCTTTTTATTTATTTATTTAAGTCAAACAGTGTCTCAGCTACTGTTACATAACAAAAACTAAATGAAATATAAAGACTTCTGAAATTTCAATGAATAATGAGTGACAGGAAAATGGAGGAAGAAGTAGTCTCAATGAACTGCATAATTTTGTCCAGAAGAGTTTCCTAAAAACTCTTCTAGTTTTTAAAATGAATATCTACTGTAAATCCAATTAAAATTATGAACTATATCTAGAATTTACTGTAATAGTATAATAAACAGAAGTCATCATTTATATGTGAACAGCAACAATATTATTTTTTAAAAAAATATATACATGTAAATATATTGTTGTATCAAATACAACCATTTATAAGATTCCAGAGAAAGGGACTTAATAATTAAGTTACAAGTCACACACAGCAGCAGATGGAGGTTGTGTAAAAATGGTGTCAGAATGCACTTCTTTCCCAGACAGAACAGAAGGCATTATTCCCTCACCAACCTGTGGGCAGTGAAAGTGATGACACAATGCATTGCAAGATAAAAGAGAGAGGCAGAATGTGTTAAAATATAGACAGATTGTGTACAATTCTGTGTGGACAGTATCATAATAGTTTAATCACTGGAGCCAACCAGACTTAAATAACTGGAGGTATTGTCCTGCAGTTTGTCCTGCATTACTTATTAGTACAATACATTAACATTCTACTAACTTCTTAGATCATTTGTCCCTTAGACATTTTATTACAAACTGTGTCAGATAATGTACCAAAACAGCCCTTTTTCAAAGTTTTTCTTCAAGAAAATAATACTTTTTTTCTACATTTTAGAGGATTTCTTCAAATTTCTCTTTGCTGCCTTTGTTGATTCATTTTTAAGTATGCTACTATTAGATATAAATAAAAGAGGCACTATATTGAAAAGAATTAACCTTACAAGAAGTAAAACATTGCATAACCATCAGTGCAGAAATTATGGAAGAAACTGGAAAAAATTACATGGAAGTTTGGTGTAGTACTAAGATATACATTGGCAGAGCCAAGATCAAGAATATAAATGTGCCGATGAACTGAAATACTCATGGAAAACTAAAATTCAGGTTGTAATTTCCATGAAATAAATAATCCAATGTTGGATGTTACTTATCATTCATTACTGACATTATCAAATATTCAAATCTATTTACATTGCAAAGAAAAAAAATCAACCTCTCATTCTTCACATGTTGGATCTTCATTAATCAGGAAGATAATGTGCCACCAAGTCAGTGAACCCAGAAGAAGATTTCCTCCAAGGAGGAAATGCCAGGTCCTTCAAGTTTTTCAATTGTGCACCCATCACCACTATAATTGAGTCCTCTTTTTTCCTTCAATCTTTCTCAGAATAATAATTTCTCCAAAAACCTAACTCGGCATAATATGTCCAAAGTATAATATTTTGAGCCTGGTCATTTGTGCCTTGAGTTAAACTTTGGATTAATTTCCTCAATTATCACTTTGTTTTCTTGGCTATTTGTAATATATTCAAGAGTGAAGATCAAATGGATCCTTTTTTTTCTCTGTAAAAGTTTGTTAAAGTTCACTTTTCACTTCTTTGAAATGTTTCAGGGAATACCATTGCCTTCACATTCTGATTTTATAGGGATAGGCATGTTCCAACATATGAATATCTTTCCCAAGGCTTTAATAGCTTCTCTACTTTTGTGCTAGTCTGAGATGTATTGCCTGATTGCTTTTTTTATATATCAACAGTTAATTCTAAAAGGCAGAAGCTATCCTTCACTTCAATATCTTCAATTGTCAATTCTAAGTCTGGTTCCTATCTCAGTCATGAGTTTGGTCTTGTTAATAATTGATCTTAGTCCCATTTTGTTACGGTGTCCCTTGGCTGTCATTATTAAAACTTGCTGAATATTTGCATTTTCAGTTATCAGAATATTATAACTAGTATTGCATAGGCCAGGAGTGGGCAATTATGGCTCCTTCATGACTCATGGATTTCAGCTTCCAGAATTCCTGAGCCAGCATGAAGTAGCCATAATTGCCCACCCCTGGCATAGGCTATTGATGGTTGTCCCTCAACTTTCAAACCATGTTCATCTTCTTCCAAGCTGGAATAAATAACAGGAGACAATTTAACTTTGTCTCATTCCTTTGTCATCTTGAATCTGTCTGTTTTATTTTTTTGTCTGTACTTGTTTTTTTACTCATTATGTGTGTGTGTGTGTGTGTGTCTATATGTGTCTGTGTGTTTTGATGTTTATACTGTTACTAAATCAATAAAAAATGAAAGACTAAAAATCCAAGAATTTCAATAGATTTCTAGATTATATCCCTTTCAATATGAAGTAATATTTCAGAAATAACCTTATTGCATTATGTTGTTGATAATTCAATAGAATTAATACTTTATTTAAACATATTGCTCAATTTTGATAAGAAGCTATTATATATATTAGCTTTGAAATATAATATTTTCAGATGTTTCTATTTTATACACATGGAAGCTGACTTCTGGAAAATAAAAAGGAAATTACAATTAAAAAAACTCTTAATGTTCTACATTGGAAAACATGGCTACAAATCTTCAGTGTCTTTCAAAACTTAATATAGTTCAATGATGGATAACCGTAATGAATCAAATATTCCATTGATTGATATTTGTATGCCTATAAATACATGTGAATATACTATTTTATTTTCCTTTTTTCAGCTTTCCCCCACTTCTTTTCTAATTGGGTAGATTCTTTGTCTTGTTTTTTGTATGTAGTTAATTTTAAAAGACTAATACTTTGTGTATATCAGCTAATGAAGGAACATCATCAAATAATTTATTATAATACACTCAATATTTCACAGATAATGACAAGAAAGGTATAAGAAGTCTTTTTACTGGAAATTTGATTAAATAGGATGATCATCAGATTTGTTGGTTCAACACCAATATCTTAGAAGATGTAGAAGGTATCTTATAACATTGCCCGCATTGCCAAAACTTGTACTTCCAATGTGATAAGTTAAAATACTAGCTCACTGATGAGATGTTGGTACGAAGTTTTCATATGAAAATTACTGCATTCCACATGTTACCCTATTCATATTTTGAATGACCTCATGTATTCAATTCTTATATTTAAAGTTTAATTTTCAGATTTCAATGATTAATTCTCAACTGATTTAAAGTGTCTACAGTATGTGATAGAAGACCTAAGATCTATAGATTTTTATACGTAAAAGGATGGTAACCAACTTACATTCTGTACTGGCAGTGTATGCTACAAAGCAGAGGTGGGTTTTATAGCTTTAATTCATACTCCTCCTTTAAAAAATGTAAATGAGAGAATTATATGATATAAACAAATGACTAAGTCTAGGCAGCTAACATATACAATTGCCATATTTGCATTTAAAATTATGGTGATATAATGTAAACCAATCAATCTAAAATAATGTTTCATGAGATGATCTTACCCGTGTGCAATAAAGAGAATGGGCTACACTCTACTCAATTCATTTAATTATATTTTTGGCACAACGTTATAAGCAATAAAATGCAGTGGTGCTGAGGATGTAGATATGTCATGTTTCTTTTTTGCAGTAATTTGCTGCTACTGAAGAAAATTGGTAATTTTGCTATTACTAAAATGCTGTTGAACCAAGCAGGTGAAGATGTAAAACAAAAACAAAAAACCCCTTTCGTTATTGTTTTTTAAAACCACGCACTTGAACACATACACTATATAAAGGACTTCATTTTTTAAAAAAATTCAACAAAAATGTTCTACATAGCCCTGTATAAGTGTCACCCAGATGCAAGCTCTCAAGGCAAAATTGTTTGATTTAGGATGCATTTCCATTTACTGTGGTGGGACAAATGAATCTGGTTCCATTTCATTCTCCATTTGAATCTTAGCCAGATCTTCATCCTAGATTCTTTTCTTGGAAGATTAAACAAATTAAAATAACAATGAATCAAACTGATGGAAGTGAGCATTATATTTCATACTTAACAAGCAGATGACTCTTAAATCAGTATTATCCTTACAATCAAGCTACCATCAGTCATCAAATCATATTCTTTGGTGGGGTAATGTTCATTTATTTTACTTGCTTGCCTCCTGCCATGTGTCTAACCCATTGTTGCCAGTCTCTCATCTTTTCACAAACTGCAAATTCTTTTTTTTAATGGGCTAGAAGGAATAATCATGTAAATAAAATTAAGGCAAGGAGAGTAATGACTTAGCATACACAGTGGGACCCACATGTGCTGACAGGTTGCAGGCAGGACTCCAATCTTTTTTTAATAATTATTTGCACTTTAAAATAACAAATTGAACTCTGATAAAGCAGTAGGAAATAGATATCTAGAGAGTTCTAATGTTTATTTTGAAATGACTCTATTCTATGGTATTATCCTTTATTTCTATAACTCTATTCTCTTATCTATTAAATTATTCTTCTAATTTCCTTCTTTGCCCTCACTTTTTTATACTAATTCATAATTATATCTTCTTAATCTGATTACCTGGAGCTGTTATCTGTTCAAATCCTACTCCTGGCAGACAAGTGATGTAATTTGCTGCAGAAAGTCATGATTTCAATGTCAGAATCTACAGAAGAAAATGGGGGGAGGGGTTAAGTATAACTATTTGTAGGTTGACTTGCATGGAAGCAAGGTGTACATGCTATATACACACATTTTTTTTCTTGAAAATGTTTACATTGAAGATCATTGGCTGCAAGAGTATCAATCTTTTGAATAAGATAGATCAAGTAGGTCAACCTGGATTGCTGACATGTAGGTGCTCTGGGTAGAGTTATGTCTTAACAGGTTTTATGTTCTTATGACATTGAAAATCATGTTATGGCATTATTGAGATAACAAGAGGTGGCTACAAAATAATAGCTTTCTAGAAGTATAGTTAATCCTTATGCTACATACACCAATATTATATTGCTGGATTATTGTGACACACTGCCATTTAACATCAGTTTTCCTCAGAGGACATTTTGGGGAGGAATAAAATAAGTATGTTAAATATCCATCTTTGTTTACATATTGTGCCATTTCTAACTTGTAATAATTGTGTGTATGCAATGGTTTGTGTTGTTGACTTACTTTTGATAGGTGCCATTCAGATCAAACTATTTCTAGATTGTAATTGTTATAGCTGCCCAGTATGGGTTCAGTATTATTCAATTATCAGCCACTAAAATAAAATGATCCCAGAGTTCCCTTTTGCTCTGTAATTATATGATTCTTTCTTGCCAAAGATGAAGATAACAAGTGCATAAGGAAAGTTTAGCAAAATGCTGACCATTAAAGTCTGAACTGCAGCTCTGTGGAGATTTAATTTTTTCACCCCCAACTGTGCATTCACAAATGCTTGGAAAATACTTTTCTTCAGTAATGTCTATTTTCTTCAAAAATTAACATTTTAATTTCAAAAGACAGTCAAACATATTTAAATTCAGGTTTATTTATGCAAATATAGTCACCTGCCAATGATACTAAAAATGCCCTTAGAGTGGGCATCAGGGTGTCTTGCAAAATATTCCCTTTAGAATTTCCTTCCTTCTGGAGCAACATTTTATACTTAAGACTAATAAGATCAATTGCAAGGGGTGATTCTGTGGAGAGTGAAGATAGAATTCATACCATATTGTACAAAACAAAAAGTTCACATAATGATACAGTACTGGAGCCATTAAGCAACTAATTCCCAGGCATGAAGGAAAATAGTTCATAAATGTTTATTTTATTTACTTAATAAGGGCAAGCACCTAATATTATGCTTATGTATTATGGAAGGGATTATGGTGATATGCTGCTACTCTTTTTAAAGCCTCAGCAGGACAAAGAGGAATAGTTCCATTGTCTCTGAACAGCTGTTAATAGTAGAATAATCATATTAATGAATGACAAAAACAGCTTTGGATTCAAATTTAACAGATCTCTGGAGCTGGGATAGTTAAATATGCCACTAGCCTTCTGTGGAAATTAATGCATTTAATTTATTTTTCTTTTTACTGTCCTTTTCTCCTTTTATTGTCAAGGAAACTACAACACAGAAAACTACTGGTCTAAAACTGCTTCTCATGTCTCCTATCAGGTGAAAGTCAGCAGGCCTGAAATTAAAGTGGTGGATCTTCCCAATTCTACCCGTGGCTTGGTAAAAATAATTACCTGCACAAAATCTTCAAAATAAGGGGGGAGGGGGTACATACAAGAAACATGACAAAGTTCCCAATCAGGCAAACACATACCCTGGTAGACGGAAACCATGCAATTACAGTAGCTCACTTATTTCTCCAGCCTGACAAAGATTCTTCTTCAAACCCAGATATAAGAGTTGGTCTTCAATACTTTTATAAGGGGATTGAAAAAACAATCCCATAATTAGTCAAAGCTGTCCTTATGGTGACAGTTCAATTGAATCTATTCTACCCTGTTCCTTTTATAATGATATTCAAAGAAGATTCATCTTCCTTCTGTTGTTCCATGAGCCAAGTTATTCTAAGGGAGTTCATGCTAATTCCCTCTTAGCAGATAAGGAAAGCTTTATGACCCATATGGTAGCAAGATCTGTACAGCTGCTGCGAATGTGTGTAAACAGCTGTTGCTTCACATGATTGACATCCTTATACCTGATCTATTCACCTCCCACTATGGATGAATGAAATATCAACCGTCACTCTTCTAATGTTATTTTAGTAACTATTTCAACATTTTGCATTATTAGAATCCATTCCAACTCACATTGTTAATTCAATGCATTTTTGTTCCAGGACTTCTTTGTTGTTTTGCTATTAACATTAACCATTAGACCCACAAGGCTTTAGTTTTTACAATATTGTATTATTTCTTTTCTTATGTTCAGAAATGTAGGGTTTATGTGTTCTTTTGGTACTTTGTTTTATTATTTATTTATTCGTTTATTTATTTATTTAATATCTATCCAAAGGAACTCTGGGAAGTGAATAAGAATAAAAACATAAAACAATTAGAGCAAAAATCCAGATAAATGCTAACTATCTTACTTAGTGAACAAGTAAAACAGTCTTTAGGATTCCCCATTCATTCTCTGTACCCAGAGAACGCGGATTTTGGCAATCATGAGGACTCATCCGAGAACCCAAATCTTCCTTTCCTATGTATAG